>JAXBDA010009907.1:0-11560 GCA_036023075.1 Gaultheria prostrata
GGTATTTATAGAGTGAGAGTGGGTGATTGAGTGAGTGAGTGAGAGGGTGAGTGAGTGAGTGAGGGAGGGAGTGAGTGAGGGGGGGCAGATGCTCCTCTTGCAGCAAAATCTCATCATTACACCCATTGCCTGTAACTGACTGGTGTGCACCTTGGGCGCCCAAGGTGAGGTTGGGCGCCCAAGGTGCAGAATTGTTCAAACTTCGCGGGGCTGCCCTGGGTGCTACCGAACTCCGATTTAGGCGTGGTTTGAAGCATTGGAAAGGTGGTTAAGTCTACTTTTTAACCCAAGTGTTCTCAATGCCAAATGATTTGTACATCCAAGTGTGTGACCATTTTACCCTCAAGAGGTCGGGAAAACGGGCCACTCTAGTGAAACGCGCGCATCTCCCTCATTTCAAAATGGATTGGGACGTATTACATATCGATAAAGAGGGTTTTGAATGTACTAGAAGATGGTGCAAGCTTGGGTTTGTTTTGAGGAGGCTTTTGGTGGGTTTTGGTGGATGTTTGAAGGGTTTGTCAAGTTCAAGCCTTGTTCCGGTCCTCAAGGTAAACATCATTGGTCCTTTTCATCATCGGGGATGCTTGTGTGTATTTTGGGTTCAAAATCGGGGTGTCTACAGACAGTTTGGCTAAGCTACAATAATTCCGATTAATCTTCAAGTTAATTGTAAAGAAACAATTGGTTGAATTAGATTTTGGAAAGCTAATTAGCTAAAGAACACTGAACTTAAATTAAATAAAGAATCTAAGAGAAAAAGTCTAGGGTTTTGAATCCACCCCTACTGCGTAACCATGCATTCGCGTAAACCGGGTTCCTATTCAAATCAATAAATAACTATCGCGAGGGCATGCAATCCCTATCGATAGTCAGCAAGAAGATATTTGTGATTGTTAAAAGGCAGAGACTATCCCATAGCACAGACCGTCTCACTGGCATGGTGTCACGCCACCCAACGGCATGATTCGTCTTACGAGCATAATCTATCTCAGAACTCCAAACACAACATTGAAAACAATTATATGAACGGGTATTTGAAACTAGTATACAAATACACAACTGATTGAAAGAATAAAAACTATTAAAACAAGTTCTAATCATATAATATGATCCGAATAAAAACCTTAAGTTATTCGAAATACATTGTTACGTGGAGCGGGGCTTCATTTTCCCCCTAGATGAGGGTCTAGCCGAACATCGCAACTGCCAAACTGCGGCAGCAGTTCTTCTCGTTTCTGCCTCTGTTCCGTCGTGTATGTGATGCGGGCCAAAAAAGAATGTGTGCGCCAACCCCCATTTATCCCTTTTATAAGCTGTCAAGTGTGGGCCTAGGTTTCAAGGATTAGAACTGCAGATGTTTTGGGCTCTTGCACATGAGGTTCTGACCCCATTTTGTATTTGCACCGAATACCCTCCTGTAGAAAAGCCAAAATTTCAAATTGATCCAATTGCATCTTGGACCCACTCCAATTCTAGCCACGTGCAAGTTCCATGGGTAGAACAAAGTAGGAGTAAAGGTGGGTCTCATGGGAAATAATTTCGTGCTTTGTTGCATCCATTGAATCTAACGGATGAAATTACTCCATTAAAGTGATAATCCCCCAAAATACCTACAATGCAAAATTATAGCATTTAACCCCAAGTAACAATATGAACGGACTTAACAAGGATAAATTAAGGGGTGCTAATGTGAACAATTATGCGCCTATCAAAGATCCTCTGTGATCCCCAAAATTTCTTGCATGACATGCAAGATGAAGACAAATTCAAATTTAGTCAATGTTTTATAAGCTCCCTTTGTTTGCCCTCAGTCTTGCGAATTAGATCCTTCTTTACCAAGATGGAGTAGAACTTCACATGCTGGACTAAACATTTTTATCAAACTAGAAACAGACCTTAGGTGAGAATTCCAACGAGTATCCCCTGGCCTTCCTACAGTGCCAGCTTGATTAAGTCCTGTTCCAGTCTCGAGCTCACCAATTTCAATCAAATGCTTAATTTCGTCAGCTTTAGCAGCTTTCAATTGATCATGTCATTTGGTTGAACCGCCAACAGCATTGACAATATAAGCCAATTTTTCAAACAAACTAAAGATGGGTTCAACTTCTTTTGATGTTGTAACGAGTGCCAATTGCAATCGGTGTGCTAAGCAATGCACATAGTATGCATATGGACACTCACGCAAAATCAAAGCTTGTAATCCATTCCACTTACCCCGCATATTGCTTGCACCATCATATCCTTGCCCTCGAATATTCTGAATCTCTAGATTATTATTGGCCAGCACGGTACATATCTCATTCTTTAAAGTCAATGCAAAAGTGTCGGCAACATGAACAAGCCCAAAAAAATGCTCGCAAGTAAGACCCCCTTTGTTCACAAATCTTAGAATAATAGACATTTGCTCCCTCTTTGCCTCATCCCGAACTTCATCAACTATTATGGAGAACTTTGCATCACCAAATTCCTCACAAATTGCGTTCCTCACTTTGGTTGCCAAACAATGCAAAATTTCCTTTTGAGTCTGTGGTGATGTGTAAGTCGCATATACGAGAGCGTTATCTAACATAGTCTCGGCAATCTTGTCATTGTTTCGACTCAATAAAGCTATCAAGTCAAGGAAATTTCCACGATTCAGTGATTCACGCCTTTCATCATTTCCTTTAAAAGCAAGCCCATGAGTTACAAGAAAATGGGCCGCTTGAATGGAGGTATGAACTCTTAATCGATTGGATGCAATTTCTCCAACAGTGAAATTATCAACAACTCTTCTTATATGCTGAGCTTGATTCATCAAGTCTTCACAACACTTTTGGGCAATTTTATGGCAAGAATTAGGATCTCTCACCGGTAGCTTTGTTCCACTTCCCGAATCCATTAACTATAAATCCTGTATTTCCAGCATTTCCCGAAGGCGGACTAAACAAATAGCACGGTAGACAAAAAGAAGCATCTAAGATAGAGGAATATTCCAGCCACGAAGGATGTAAATTGAACCATGAAGCTACCAAGCTACGAGACTTGGTCTTCATTTCAGTTCTAGGATAGTTTGCAAGAGTAGGTTGGAATGGGCCGAACGTGATGTAAAATCGTCGAATTTCATCACGTTGATCCACATGGTAATCATAAATACGTTGACGCTTTCCCGGGTCACGCTCTAGAGTACTAATATCAACTTCATTGATTTCAATTCTTCGAGTTTTTGGAGGAGGACTTTCAGAAATTGGTGGATCAATGATAGAGGTTGGCACCGAACTTGGATTATCTACATTAGAAGCCGGCAATGATGACCCCGCTTCTGAGTTTTCATCTTTTCTTTCTTTTGAAAAATGCATCGATACGAATTGTCTTTCCCATCCACCAATCAAACATAAACATACATATTCTTAACAAGCACTACCAACAATAACATAATGAATACGAATTAATAGGGGGGGTCCCTTGCATCACACTTTCGCCATTCGCAAGCTCCACAACAAATATAATTCACTCATTTCAAGGGGGATGCAGGAGAATCCCTCTTGCACCCTCAACAAGCAGTAAAAAAAATGACATAATGAATACTAATAAATGAAGGGGGATCCTCTGCATCACACTTTCACCCTTTACAAGCTCCACAACAGCACAACTAATACTATTCACCCATTTCAAGGGCGGATGCAGGGTATCCCTCTTGCGCCCTTAACGAATATTAAAACAAAGGAGTATAGATTATAATCTCAATGGCCAGCGAGACTGAGTAAAGGATCAACAATCTCCGAAAAGTCAAAATATCGCCGTGTAACACTCACCCGCTGTCAGTAATAATTGGACAATTGGTTTTTTTTCCCTGTAAAAATTTAGCAATTGTTAGAGGAGTTTGGGTTTCCAATACTCTTACCACAATAAACTAACAGTTAAAAGGAACCCCAAATAGCCAAACTGGTTGTTTAATAAATCGAGATTTGAGCCCTATAAACTAATTTTTGTCGGCTTCAGCCTTCAGGATTTTCAGGAATTGACATTTGTTAAAGGAATTGACCCCATATGGCCAGTGGCCATATTCTACCACCACAATAAACTAATGGAAAAGGAATTAACCTCAAGGGAGTTGCGTAGGAGTCTGATCGTCGTGGTGCTTAGCGTTCGTCGGCATCGGAGTCGTGGTGCTTAGCGTTCTACTACCAGAATAAACGCTGGAGCCATGAAGGGTAGGTGGTGCTTAGCGTTCGTTGGCGTCGGAGTCCGTTCGTCGGTGTCCGAAGGGGCCAAGGGAGTCGTGTAGGAGTCCAATCGTGAGGGTTTCACTTTCCCCTTTTTTGCTTTTACGTTTTGAACTTTTGACGTGTGCTGGTGGTGTTTTGTCTCGTGTAATACTGTAATTGTAAAACTATTTTTTTTTTCTGGACCAAGGGGGTGGCACGTGCCTCCGTCACTGGGCCTATAGGGTATAAATAGATAGATAGATTCAAAATTATAGTGCAATTTAATAAGTTTTTTAAAATATAGTGCATTAAGATATCAAATTGGAATAAGAAGTTATATATTAGTATTTTATTCCACTAAAAAGTAAACGAACCTTATCGAGCAGAGCAGAGCCTCATCGTGTTCAGTCTTGTTTGTTAAGGTTTTTAACGAACTCAAGCCGAGCTTCAATAAAAACTTAACAAACTGAGTTTGAACGACCTCTTTTCGTGCCGAGCTTATGAACAACTTGATTCATTTGCTCTCATTCCTTTCATCCTTTGAATTTAATTTTCAGGGGATTAGATTACAGCAACCTCCCCCAATTTCTACAACTTATCCTTCCTATAATTAAAAGGAAATGATGTTTTTTTTATCGCTTTGCATTGTTATTTGGAGGGTTCTCAGACAAGACAAAACATGGCAGTCGATCAATCATGCCACGTAAATAACAAGTGAAGAATTAACTCGGCCATGTCCTTTTCTATAACCCGGTGGTAGCCAAAGCGAAGTACGCTCCCTTTGATTGAGGGTCATTCCATTAACTAAAAAAGTCAAAAGTCAGCTTATTATATTTTTCGAGATAGACCATCCTTTTACAATACATCACATAAAAATCACAAAAAGCCAACGCTTTTTTCGAGCTCTCACATAAAAAAAACCAAAAAACTAAAAAATCTAAATTAGTGGCATACCCCTGAATAATACTGACGGCAAGCATGAAGGATACAAATCCTCTACTTATATAAGGTGAAAGAAAAGAAAGTGTTGTGCTGGCCGTGGCTGAGTCGAGAATATTTAAAAAAAGCATGACATGACACAACACGGTTATAAAACGGGCGCGGCCTGGCACGATACGAAGCATGTTAGACACGAGAATAAATGAGTTGGTCTGGCTGGACCTGGCCCATTCGACACCTTTAGGCCTCTATTGAGGCTATTGCAATGTTGATTTGGACATTTTAGGTAAAACAATTACAAAAATGCCATTATTGCTTGCCTGCTGCACATGCTCTAATATATATTCGCAAGGGTCTTGAATAATTGGAAGCCCCCAATTTTTACATTTTTGGTGGGCCTGAAGTCTAGACTTCTTGGGTTTCGCCCACAAGCCGGCTCTGCGTTCCGGCATGAACCATTTTAGCTTCGTGTCGTGTCAGCTCAGTTACTTAATCGTGTCGTACTATGCCAACCCGTTACTTAAATCATATCGTGCCACGCTGTGTCGTGTCGTACCCGTCTCCAGCCAAATTTTGTCCAGGAAAAGATAATTTGTGTAATATATATTCTTATCTATACAATTTTGAAACAAACAATTATTAAATAAGTTTTTTTTATGTAGTACTGATTTTAATAAAATTAGCGGTACTTATGTAGGAGCACTGATTTTAATTTTCTAATGATTAATGAGATAGAGAGTCAATTTATTTAATAAAATTTAAAAAACAAAATTTGGTACATTAAAAATAGGTATTTATTGTGTTGTGCCCGTGGCCGTCTAGAATCGTGTTGTGTCGTGCCTGGCCTATTTTCGTATTGTGCCTCTCTAAGACCGTGTCATGCCGTGCCGTGGCCGGACAGTCTAAAACCGCACCCTCACCCGTACGGTGGCACATTTAAACGTGTCGTGTCTTGTCGTGCCAGTCCAACCCGCTCGACACCTCTAATTGCATACAAAGAGAGCTCTTTGAGGCCCAAAAAGCATTGGGCTGCCTTATTTGGAGATCTCGTAATTGCGATAAAGTTGGGCCCACAATCTGTCCCCAATGAAAACCATCCCACGGCCTGTTTGAAGATATACAAAACTTGGGCCCCCGTATCATAAATTTGGCACCGACCATCAGCATTTCTGCCTATTTCAAGCAAACATCTGCTTGCCACAATCTAGTTGGTTGGTGGGTTTGCTCCCTAAACAATTGGTAAGTGAGGTTAGGCCGTAAAAAATTAATCGCTTTTGAATCTCTTAGACTTGGCGTAGATGGTCTGTCTTTAACTAGACCGGAAAAAGGATTAGTTGAAGTGAGCGTAAACTTACCCGGATACCCTATCCGTCGAAACCAAAAAAGAAATGAAAAACTAAATATAAGCTACAACCGTGTACTACTGGTCTCCCAGCAACAACACACACAAAAACCACAAAAACCAAAGTCTGCTACTGTGTAATTAATTGGAGCATTATCAAGTAGAGGAAGATTAGAAAACGTTACTCACCACTTTGGCTGTGTGCCTGTCTGTAAATAAAGAAGTTGTGAAGTAATTTGTGGTGATCGAAAGATAAAAACACAAAGAAATAAAGGATCGATGTGAGAGTGAGAGAATACGTATTTGGCAAATTCTAAGCCAATCACAAGAACAGCAATATATATATGGACGGACATAAGGGTGGGCTAGTTAGCTCAGGTGACCGCCCTATCCAAGTTTCAATTTTTAATTTTTTTTTAGAAATATGGTTATTTAAAAAAAAAAATTACAACTACATGTAGATTCACCTGCCCAATAAATTTTCATCATAGTGTTCTCTCAATCCACACTCGAATTCTGTGTCCTTCCTGTATACACAGTAGAGACCGTAGAATTTACATTTTCAAGCATGCGAGTTTTAAAGCCAGTACAAATCAAGTTTCACGTATTAGGATCTAGGACTTAGGGGTTTTGTTTCCTTATAAGGTTTTAGGTTGGATTTTACTTGGGCATACCCCATGTATAATTAAGTATGTGCGACAATTGTCGGAGAATTATAGAAAAAAATTTGATATGCATGGAAGCTGACCCAGAACACTTTGTATTACTTGAAAAACACAAAACGTATCAAATATTTGTGTTCCATTCAATAATGAAGAAACATGAGATCGGTACATTATTCTCCTGGAGGACCTGGACCCATCTCTTGATATTCATCTAGAAATTTGAATATTGAACATCATGCATGCTACCTAGGGTCTATTCGACTAAGCTAATTTTTGAAATTGTTTTAGTTGATACATGTGAAAAGAATGATCTGTCTTGTAAGACATGATTATCCAAAAAACCAATAATCCATGTGGAACAGAGCCTATATGTAGCATAAAATCAACCAACACAACCAAACACGACCTAAAATTGAAAAACCAATATTTGAGGGGCCAATCCATGTCAAAGCCGGCTTTGGACATACCTCAAGGATGCGGCCACATCTGGCCCCAAATTTTGACTAGTTTTGTGGGCCCCCAGATATTTTATACTCATATACATCTAAACTTAATTATGAGAGCTTAATAACTATTTTTGCTAAGAAAAATGTAAGAAAGTTAATATTTACGTAATATATTTTGGATTAATGTATCTAATGATTATTGAGCTTTGTATTATTATTGTTTTTATTTCTTGTATAGTCTTTTTTTTTTCTTTTGTATTATACAATAGACCTCAAAGTAAAATTTGCATTCGGGCTAAAAAATCTCAGAGTCCACGTAGGAGTGATCTTTTTACAGTGGCAACATGACCAAAACAGGGAATTCTCACAGCGGAGGAGCAATTGAGGTGACCTGTATCAGCAGGGCCCAATAGGCAAATAATGGAGCTGCAGCCTGCATGTGTTTTCAAATGGAAAGTTTTTGGCCCTTTGCAATTTCTTCAGTATCCGTACTGAAATTATTGTGGTAGATGCGTACCGTCGGGTAATACAGGAAAGAAAATACAGCGGCATTAATTTGTAGCCAGACCACTAAATAGCAGTACTAGTAACAGCTGAAAAGTTGGAATCTATCGTAATGACTAATGAGGAGTAGGAGTGAAGGCCAACATTTGGTTTTGGTTTTGGTTTTGGTTTCAGTTTCATTCAAAGAGAACCGGTTACTGACCAAACCTAATAAAATCCCCAACCCTAACAGTTTGAAATTTGAGAGGTCTCATTTACCAGCCGACATCGTCCAACATCTCTCCTTCTCAGATTTGGGATACCCGTAGTGATCCAAGTCACTATATTTGGAAAATATCATTTGGAGAATACTCTTTAAGACAAATTTGTCTCAATTGTGTGTCTATCCATCTCCGATAATCGTAATTTTTTGTACACATGATGTGCTCAACATTCATGAAAAAATGAACGGTTCCGATCTAAAATGAATATTTCAGAGGGTCCACAATTGAGGTCACTATAGGGATATAGTGATTTGGCTCACTACGGAAACCTCATGTCCCTCTCTTAGGCTCACAGCCATGAGGATAACGAGCAATTATTCTTTACTCTTGGAGCAAAACATGTGATGCTCACATGCACGTTTTGTGATAGGTAAATACTGTGGGACTCGTGATTTTTGTGTTGGTAAATTAGACAATGTGTGTCACATTTTATGATCATTAATGTGGAGCATTGCTCTTTTTTTTTTATCACCAAATAACCTCTCAAGGATAGATAGCCATCCAAGTGGAGGAGCTACGACTTAGATTTGATGATGATGTCATTTAATGGGAGTCCCCTAGTATATATTCTGATATATTTTTCATAAAAATATGGAGAAAAATATCATAAGTGAATAAAATGATTGTTACAATTTTTTTTTGGTAAATTACAACCGCCTCCCTTGAGGTATTTGACAAAGACACTAGCACCTTGTTTGGTTAGGGTTTTGAGAACCCGGTTTTGAAAACCCGGGTTCTCAAAATCCCAACCCAAAAATCCTTGAAAACACTTGGAAACCCTTGAAAACCGAACAATGGACGGTTCTCAAAACCCGGTTTAGAAACCCCAACCTACTTTTTTTGAAATTCCACTTACGTCTTGTTCACTTTTGAGTATTAAATGTCCCCTTCCATCAGTTGACTGTACTTTGCCTAACGGCAGTTGTACTTTGACTAACGGACATTGATGAAATCATCAACTTTTATCTACGTAAATACCCATATTGTCCCCGTCCTATTCATTGATAAATAGACTGAAATGTCCCAATTGTTCTTGAGTCCCCTATTAATCTCTCGACATATATTTTTTTATCATCAAAAGAAATTACCAACTCATAACACGAAGTTACACTAGCCTGACCACCAAAAACCATTATCTCCTAACTATATGGAGGAACTGATTTGGGCCCAACAGGCTCAGCCCAAACCAGGGGGAAAAACCCCATTGGCCCTAAAATAACATTCCACCCGAAAAACACCTAAAACCCTAATCCTCAAATCAACCAACCTCACACCCTGACAGCCACAACACGCTACCACCCTTATTCGCCAGACCAAGCAGATCCAGCAGACACCGAAAATGAGCAGCAACCACCCCATCACTGTAGCATCGCCGATGAGCGCACATGCATCGCACCTCCACCAATATGAGCACCAAATGATCACCGATGACCACAAAGCGGCCACACACCTGAAATACCTCATGTAGACGCCAACAAGGACGAAGAAACAGTAGTGCTGCCGCAAACAAACCTAGCTCGCCGACCACCACAAAACCACATCAAAACATCAGACGGGCAGATCGTCCAAGGACAAACTCTGCCACCGCAGCCAGGGAGAGTGAAGAGGACTCGTTGTCGACCATCGACCACGATACCCACCTCCAGTCGCTACATCACCACTAGCCGTCAGGCCAAGAACTGATATCAACCAACAAAGATGACCGGCGTGGGAGAGGTTGCCAAAACCGACAGCCGTTAGGCAAAAGATGGGGATAAAAGAGATAGACATGGCGAGATCGAGATAACGAGAGGGGATGAAAGAGAAACAAGGAGGATATGGGAGAGGGAAGAGAGAAGGGAGAGCGGCATTAGTAAACCCAAACGCAAAAAGACATTATGAACACACTTCGAGCTAGCATTAGTAAACCTAAACGCAAGCATCAGGAGCTTCCCCAAGGATAGGACTTGGTGGTTCGACAATACTTGCAGGAAGAGGAAGAGTGATTGGTGAAGTGAAAGAGAGAAATATTAGGCTCCGGTGGCATTAATTTTTGCGTTTGGTCTAAATTTTTTGTCTTAAAGAGAGTTGATATGATTTACTTTTAATGCTATTTTGTTTAGCTTTTCATCAAAAATTTAGAAGCAATCATTCATCTCAACGAGGGGAACCCTAAAAGAAGGAAAAATGTGTCAAAGTCGAAAAAAATTCAAATAAAACGATAGTATTAAAGACAAAAAAGTCAGTTATTTAAACTCTTTCTTTTGCCTTTATTGAACCCTTTTTTTCTTTTGATCATATATTTTTGCTCTTTAGATCCCTCTCATCGAGACGAATAGTTAATCCAAAAAATTTAACATCTAACTAACAAATTTTTTAAAAAGACAAACAATATACCAAACCAAAAATTTAGGCTAAATTAGTTATTGATGGAGAGAGAAAACATATGGCACTGGTGGTGTACTAGTGTTAAATTTAAAGTAATTGGAGGTTGATTCGTTGTGGACGAGCTGAGCATATTGATATGATGGTGTGCTCACTGTTGAAGAAACAAATAGATGGCACGTCAA
The DNA here is from genome assembly GCA_036023075.1 of Gaultheria prostrata. Lineage (NCBI taxonomy): Eukaryota > Viridiplantae > Streptophyta > Magnoliopsida > Ericales > Ericaceae > Gaultheria > Gaultheria prostrata. The sequence continues at coordinate 10,896 of JAXBDA010009907.1, forward strand.
CACTTAATAGCAGGGGCAAATAGGTAAAATGCAAACAACTGTTAAACTGCGTTTCTATTGAGGGAGGTCATTGTAATTTCATGAAAAGTAGGGAATGTTAGTGTACTTGTCAGATACCTAACCAAACCAAACCGAGTTTTATGTCCCAATTACTTGGGCCGGCTACTTGTCAGATAGCACAGGGGAGGTAAATGTACTGGTCCCAAAGAAGTTGATAGCATACAGTGGTAGATCCAGAAATTTGATATAGTAGGGAACTCAATTGACCACATCGAAAAAATTTGTTTCATAATAGGAAAATGCTAACATCAACCCTTATGGTGGAGGATAATCCGTAGAAAATATATCGATATTCAAGAAAAATACAGTGATATCTGTGACAGTATATTGATATCCGAACTTGTTTGTCATATTATCCCTGCCTAATGGGCGGATTTTAGCAAGACCCTTTATAAAAATAACAATTAGTAGACACCTCTCTCTCTCTCTCTCTCTCTCTCTCTCTCCGTACAAACATTCTCTCTCTACACCTCCATTTCAGATCTGCTGCCTGGGGGGGGAGGGGTTGCCTCCTCTCCCCCGGCTCTCTCTCTCTCTCTCTCTCTCTCTCTCTCTCCTCTCCCTCTCCCCTCTCTCTTCTTTCTATTGGTTCTCCTCTCTTTCCT
>JAXBDA010009908.1:0-11559 GCA_036023075.1 Gaultheria prostrata
CTTTCCCGACAATAAATACACATCGCCTTCTCCGGTTGCTAACTAGGCCGTCGGAGTGCCATCCCGGGCAACCACCGTCCGGGCTAGGCACTAACACGGTTGTTCAGTGTGCAGGTTGCTCGCCCTCTCTTCAGCGGCCAGGATCACTGCGAGGCCACAGCGGCTCCCCCCTGCTTTCAGCGCCCAGGGCGGTCCAAAGGGGTCACACCGGGACAGCTCCCTCCACAAACTGGATGGACCATTTCTAAAATTTACTCTATAAACATAACTTAGATCAACAATATAAAAATGCGAACTAATAAGTGTTGTCAAATTTTAAGATTCACGACACGTATGTTATGATTCGATGTATTTTAAATTGGTGCGTATATTTGGATGCATCTTATATTTAAACATCAATCAATTACCAATCGGTTTGGAAAACCTGAAAAATTCGATACGCAAACATGTAGGTCCCTAACTTATGACTTTGAAAAACAACGTAGGGTAAATTACCAAAAATCACCCTTGAGGTTTCTAAAAATTATAGATTGGCCCTTCATATTTAGAAGATTACAATTTACCCCCTATTGCATAACAATTTACCCTTATGTCGTGATGTAGCCACTAGGAAGTTAGATGAAATCAGTCCGACATCATCAAATCCTAATTACGATCGACCAAACTATCCTTCTGTAGCCGGTGAAATGATAATCACATATCTACAACCATTCACATATCAAATCCTAATAAGATTTGATGATGTCAGACAGATTTTGTTGAGTATCCTAATGGCTAAATCACGACATGGGGATAATTTCTTAGGCGATAGGTGTAATTTTTAATTTCCAAAACGTGAGAAGGCAATTTGTAATTTCTAGAAACCTCAGGGGTGGTTTTGATAAATTACCCAAGATCATATGATAGATCTCCGTTAATAATAAAAAAGTCCATTAAAAAAAATGAGACCCACAGATATGGAAATTCTTTATCCCAAAATAAAAGTACTAATTATCTTTGTATGTTGGTGTATTACAAAACACGTACGTAGTGTAATTGCTTTTTATAGAAATGAAACTTTTAAAAAAATAGACGTCACTATTTGAGATAGTCTATATCACAAAAGTATTTAATATTCCTTCGGTCCCAAAATTTTATTTCATATTCTAATTTGATGAAAATAAGGTTTATACCATGTAATATATAAGACTTTATATATGCAATATGAATCTTACTTGATAGATCTCACCCCCATTTCACTAACAAAAAATACTTTATTTCAAAAACCAAAGCAAGTTATTCTCTCACAATACATTACATAAAAAGTTTTGAAAAGCCAGTTTATTTTTAAAACACCCCTAGTGGAAATTAAACAATTTTTTTGAAATCTTCAAAATAATAATAAATTGAAAGATATGAACAAAAGAGAATCGAATAAGTGAAAGTGGACTACAATTTTGGGATGGAGGGAGTATATTTTTCTACTATGAATTGAAAAAGACTATTGACTAGTTATCAAATACTCCCTCCATCCCTTTTATAGTGTGTACATTTTCATTTTGAGCTGTCCCTTAATAAGTGTGTGTTTTGAAAAGTTAGTGGGTACATTTTCTATTTTGCCCTTAAAAGTAGATTCATTTTTAAAAAGTTAGTGAGTATTATTATATTGACAAGGGTAGGTAATGAAAAGTAGATGTAAAAGTTGATGTGAAAGAAAAATAATTAGAATTACGAGGTAACACACTTAAAAAGGGACGGAGGGAGTAATATCTTAAAAAAAAGGTTAAAACAAAAGTTCCAAATTTAGAGATCCCCGACAATATTAGCAAATGTCAAAAGACACAATATAAATTGTCGCTTTAGGCCGCGAATCCTTTGTCGACAATACGTATTTTGTTTTTACAATTTTAAAACTGAAGTAATAAATTGAGCTTTGGACCTTAAATCATCTGACAACACGTATTATGTTTTGACAATTTTAAAGCTAATAAATTGAAAAAACTACAAAGCCGTCGTGATTTTTTTTTTTCTTTTCGTTTTTTTAGTAGTAATTAGTAACTATTCTCTCTCTGTGTATGCTATTAATATCGGAATATGCTTTTCTCAATTGTGATGTGATTAACCAATGACTTGTAATCTAACGGTTATCTCCTAGTTCTCCCACAAGCGAGATCAGGATTTGAGACCCAATAGAGGCGTTTGGGCTACGGGTAGCTTCTAGACCCCCTCTAGACTAACTCACTAACTCCCCCTGCTAACCCCCACTGATGTATATCGAATGTCGCCAAAAAAAAAAAAAAAACTGTGATGTGATTAGAGAAATTAAGGAAAGCTTGCAAGTTAAGCTACGCCACTAGGTACTTGGAGGGCAATTTACTATTAGTGACATAAGCAATGGCGATCGCTCCCCAAGGGGTCAGTCAATCTTCACTGGAGTTGAATTGAATATTACTAGAATTTGACTTCAACAAATTTCTAAGAAATCACTTTTGTATATTTAAAGTCTGGAAGATAAATTGGGCAAGTTACTTATTTAAGAAGCTTTTGAGCATTCAAATTTTTTTTGGGGCTCTTTTGTATTAGCATCGGATTTTCTCTTTTATGTCGTTATGCAGTTAGGCCTATTTTGGCTAAAAAGTAAAGTCGCTTTTTCTTTTGTCTTTATTTGATTTTTTTTTTGCGTTAATTATTTTTGTGTCAAATTTTTGTGGATTATTGGTTCTTTTTGACGAGAGGAATCGGAAAACTAAAAAATTATAACCCCAACTTAAAGTTTTCCAAATAAAGACAAAAAAAAAATCCAAAAAAGTAGCTTTTTTTTTACTTATTTACGTTTTTCTTCAAAAAAATTAAGAATTATGATATATTTTTTTACTTTTCCAATTCATCTCGTCGAGAAGAACCAATAATCCCCAAAAGTTTGACACAAAACTAACTAACGCAAAAAAAAAATCAAATAAAGACAAAAAAAAACAACTTTATTTTTTTAGCCAAAATAGGCCTTAGACTAATGGATTTGTAACATCACTACTTGCTACTGTGAAGTTAGTGTGTTCAAATTCTAAAGAGAGAAATTTGATATCCATTGAGTGAGATTCATGTTGTAGGTTTTTCTATTGTATGACCGGAAAGAATTATATAAATTAATGAGAACCTTGTAATTAAATCGAGAATGACCTTTACAAAATCCAGTTTACATTTCTTTGTATAAAGACGTAAATAATAGGTTGTGCATATGTTTTTTTTTTTTTTAATCTTTAATTTGGGGGAAAAAGTTTTGGATCAATAGACGATAATATTTATTTTTCTTTTTGGGTTGTCTAATAAGCGAAAAAAATCAGAATCGATTTAATGTTCAATTAGTGATAATTTAAGAATGGCATTGTGTAAGTACATACTATACTCTCTTACAAAAGGAAAATGTTGTTATTACATGCCACTAACGAATATAAATTTTACTCCATCTTTTTATATAATTATATCTAGACAATAGAAAAAACTTGGTATTTTCGACAGTGTTTTCAGTATTTTTTTCATAAGTGATCCTCCTCACATACATCACAAAATACCATTTAACAGAAATAATACTCACCTTTGACTACAGTGAAAAGACGATATTTTTAGTGAAAACTAGATCTCAAACATAAAAAAAAAAAAGCTATGACAGAAAGCTAAAAAAAAAAAAAGGAATAAAAGGGGGTAAACAAAGTTCCACATAAGAAAATAAAACAAATACTCTGGACAGAGACGAAGCTAGAATTTTATCTAGCAGGGGCAACTATGTGTAAAAATACAAAATTAAAAAAATAAGTAATTTCAACAGCTATAGCCGACTAGAAAGCTATTCATAATTAGAAAAATGTGAAAAAAATATCTGATGGTGCCGATATTGTAGAATCCACTTGTAGGACTAACATTTGTACTATCGTAGCACTAGTATTTGTTTAAATCGTTGTAGTTGTTGCCTTCATCACTAGTCACCCGTGGCTTCATCTTTGGACTTTTGATGCTCATAAAAAAAATACGGAAATTGTATTCGCATATTCAAAGAAAAATCTCGGGGAAAAGAGAGTGAAAAAAGGTCATCGGCTGACCAAATGCTCCTACCCTAGGTCCAATCCACGTAGTATTTGTTTAAACCGTTTTAGTTGAAGAATCTAATTTTAAAACTGGAAAACAAAAAATCTAATGATGACGAGATTGAAGAGTCTACTAGTAGAACTAAAATTTTATACTATCGCTAGTAGTATTTGTTTAAATCGTTGTAGTTGCTACCGCCATCACTAGCCACCCGACTCCATCCTTGGAATTTTGGCAAAAACATGGATATTGTATTTACAGATACGTACAAATTCGAAGAAAATCTCCAGGAAAAGAGAGTGGAAAAAGGTCACCGGCTTTCCCAAATGCTCCTACCCCAGGTCCAATCCACGTGCAGGACGACCCCTTCCCCTCTCTCTCTCTTACAGTTCAGTTTCTCTCTCTAAATACTCTGTACATCTGCCCTCCCTATATAAATGAGAAAGCAAGCAACTGGCCAAGAAAGTAACATCTCTGTTCAGTTCTCTCCTTTCAATTCGGACTCCACGCCCACCGATACCCACAAGTTTCGCTCTCTCTCATCCCATTTCTTGGCTCACACGGATTTCCCCCATTAAGGTAAAGTCTATTCTATCCGTATCTCTGGGAGTTTTTTTTTTGTTATTCTTGTCTCTGTTTTTTTTTTCTTGCACAAGGTGGTGCATTTTTCTTCTTTACCTCGCGATTATAACATGGTTTGTAATGTTTACTTGGTCATTTGATGAATCAGTCTTCTGGGTTTTCATTTTTATTCTGATTTATTGTGTGTTGTATTTGCCTTCTTGGTTTTTTCCTCTATGGGTTCTATCAAACATTTGATCGAACACCTTGTGGGATGAAAGATTTATCTGTTCAAACAAACCACTTTTTGATTCAGTCTCAAATGACATGGGATGAAATGGGTCTCTTGGGATTGTTGTATTGATCACGATTTCAAGATTACTCCGTAAATTTTGGCGTTTTTTGATCAATTTAGAAATAATTTTGTGAATACAGGATTCTTCTTTTGAAAATTGTGATTGGGTATTGCAGATTTTTCTTTGTTAATTTTGTTTTCTTATTATGAGATCAATTTGTAGCATATTTTCATTTAGTTTAATGGTTTTTATCAACAGGAATCCATATTATCCCAGTGGCTATCAAAACTGCTGTTGAAGGCGCATGGGGATATCTTTATCATGCCCATTTGCTTCATATAATGATTTAGAGAACGCCTTTGCATCTGTCATTGTGAAGTCCATCAGTCTAGGGGATAATGAAGCGAAAACCCCGTTGCGATCAATTAGCATTAAGAACAGACACTCAGAACCCACCATGATTCCATCAAAATCTTCACAAAGGACGAGTCAGATGACAAAAGAAGGTTCTTTTAGATCAAAAACGGCTGAAACTAAAACAAGGTTCTCAGCCCAAGCTCCTTTGTCGAAAGAGAATGATGTAATAATCACATCTGGTGGTGTTGAGGGCAGAGAGATGGACTATCCATTCCCAATATCAGATAGGCAATTACCCATTTTAGATATAAGCAACCCGAAACATGAAGCCGCGATAAAATTGCAGAAAGTATACAAAAGCTTCCGAACGAGAAGAAAGCTAGCAGATTGCGCAGTTCTCATCGAGCAGAGCTGGTGTGTTTCTATTTGCATTAACTAATTGCTCTCTTTTGTTTCTCTATTTGAAGTGTCTATCTGCTTTTATCGTATTTAATGCAAATTGAACCCATTACAGGTGGAAGCTGTTAGATTTTGCAGAACTGAAGCGAAGTTCTATATCGTTTTTCGACATTGAGAAACATGAGACTGCCATTTCTCGTTGGTCAAGAGCAAGAACTAGAGCTGCCAAGGTAAAATTTGGTTAAGATCGAATGCCTTATTGGAATTTCTTGTTTACATTTTAGATCTCTGTATTCATATTTTTGTGGTTATCTCTTTTTGCAGGTTGGAAAAGGGTTGTCAAAGAATGGTAAAGCGCAAAAACTTGCTTTACAACATTGGCTTGAAGCAGTAAGTAAATTACTCTCAAACAAACTTGATGTTTTTCTTCTTCTCCCATTATTTGTTTGCTTCCGATTTTGATTTTGATTTTTCTTTATTGCTTCTTGTTTTACAGATAGATCCGCGGCATCGTTATGGACACAATCTTCACTTCTACTACGTTAAATGGCTTCATAGTCAAAGCAAAGAACCCTTCTTCTACTGGTAAGTTTATATTTGAAAAATGGGTTATGCACTTACCATGTATTTTTAGAGAGGTTCGGAGTCCTAACCGTGATAATAAACTCGTATCTCTGTGTGAATTTAGGCTGGACATTGGAGAAGGCAGGGAAGTTAATATTGTCGAGAAATGTCCTCGATCAAAACTTCAGCAACAATGCATCAAGTATCTTGGTCCGGTGAGCTCCTATTTTGTTCTATTACATCCTCATTGTCATTCAATTTTTTTCTTTCCCGTATATGAAACCAAAATTTCCTCAATGCCCCGGTTAGTAATGCCTTCTTTTTTTTCTTATGAATTCTCATAGATGGAAAGGAAGGCTTATGAAGTCATAGTGGAAGATGGAAAGCTCCTCTACAAACAATCAAGGGAGTTCCTTGACACCACTGGAGAACCCAAGGGTGCTAAGTGGATTTTTGTCCTAAGCACATCTATGAATCTTTATGTTGGCCAAAAGAAAAAAGGCTCATTTCAGCATTCCAGCTTCTTGGCTGGGGGTGCCACATCCGCTGCTGGGAGAATAGTCGTCGAACAAGGCAGCCTAAAGGTATAACTACAAAAGAAAATTTCATTAAGATATAGGTTGTGTTTGGATCTTGGATATATTGGGGGAAAAGAAATGCTGGGAAAAAGAGAAAATTTGCTTTTAAAAAAACATATTCCTTTTCTTTTTCCCTAAAAAATTCCTTTTAAAAGGCCAAGATCCGGCCATAATCATGTAATGGATATAGTGTGGAATCTACTTCTGTGACAATGATTTAACTATGGTCCTTTGGTAAATTTTTAACAGGCAGTTTGGCCTCACAGTGGCCATTATCGGCCGACTCCAGAAAATTTTCAGGACTTCGTCACATTCCTCAGGGGAAACCATGTGGATCTTGCTGATGTTAAGGTAAAAACTAACACTCATTCTCTATCCCCTTCGATTTAAGCTTTGACTCAAGCTGGAATATCAGATACTGATTGAAATTTGTTTTTATGTATAATCAGATGGACCCTGCGGAGGAAGAAGAGGAATCCTTGAGCAAACAAGCCAGTGTTTCCCTAAGAAGCGTCTCATCCGAAGAAGACTTATCTGAGAAAACCAATTCAGAGACAGAACAGATAGATGGAGAGGACAAGAGTTCAGAGAAAACCAATTCAGCAGAAGAGGAAGAAAATCCTGCATCAGGACAACCTCCTCTATTGCTGCCACTTGACAGTCTTCGCAGTAAATTGCTTGATCTTCTAATACCTGATAAAGATGACTTGTTTGAGAAATTAAAGCTTGAGAATCAAGCCGTTGAATTGAGAACTGATGTCGTAGGATCAAAATCCCCATTGGATGGTTGTGAAACATCAGAAGATCAAATGGTTTCCGAGCAATACTTATCCGATGAAGAAGATGAAGAAACTAAAGAGAGTATTCCCGAAGAATCGATTCTCAAAAGGATTCATTCCCACAAAAGGATGAATTCGTTTCAATTGGGGAAACAACTGTCTTGCAAATGGACAACGGGAGCTGGACCTCGAATTGGCTGTTTGAGGGATTATCCATCCAAACTCCAATTCCATGCTTTAGAGCAAGCTAACTTGTCTCCAAGAAGTGCTGGCCATTTTAGATCAAACTCCACTAGAGAGTCTATCCCAAACAGTTTTAGTGGAGAGCTCCACATTAAAAAGACTAGTTTCAGTGGAGAATTGCCTCGGATTCGACATTATACACCGCAATCCTCTCCGTTGCGTGAAGGAGCCTCAACAGCTAGAGCTGCTGACAAACGGTCGTGATACTTGACATAGGTTTAATTCTTTGGTTTGTCCATTCTTTTGTATGAATAGGAATAGAGAAGATGATATAGGAATTAGTTGACATCGGTTTCCATTTGTTAGTCATTTACACGTTCTTTCATCCTTCGTTCATCTTGTACAGTACAAATTATGTACAAATTTTGCAGGTTTAAGTTTCTCTACAATTGAATACAAATTATTTCATTTTTTCTCAATTGTTCTTGTTAGATGGAGTTTGTTCTTCTAAATGGACAGAGTAATGAAGTTGAATTCAAAGTTGCATGCATTGAATCATGCAGTTTCAAACAAGTTTCCTTGGTTGTAGTCAACATGCCTAAAAGATTTCAATATGCAGTGAAGGCACTTCAATTTTAATTATTGCAGTCAATCCCTTATACTCGAGGCCAATGTCACTGTGAACCTTCCATTTCTTTGCCGTTCAATTGAGTGATGGAAACAGGCCTTGTGCCCTAATGGAAATAGGCTAAATGCCTGTTAATTGACTGGCAGACAGACGTTTGGATTTGAATTAAAGGGTAAATCTCAGATTGGTAATGGTATTCCCTGGAAAATTCTCTTTGTTATTATCATTTGGCAAACATGGAAAGATCGCAATAGGAAAAGCTTTGACAGTATTGAGGCAAATGTTAATATTAGCTACAGGAATATCATCGCCTATGCGTCTGAAATCACTGAGGCTTTTCAATTCCCCTCTGTACAATGGTAGTTCCCATCTTGCTCTTATACGTTGGTTTCCTCCTTCTACAGCTGGGGTGAAATTAAACACTAATGGCTGTCGATACGAGGGTACATGCAAAACTGGATTCGGAGGAATTTTCAGAGATCATAAAGGAATTTAGGTGTTGGGCTACTACGACAAGATATGCTGCAATTCAAGCCTACAAACTGAACTTTGGAGTATCTATAGAGGCCTAACAATCATGCTTAAGAAAGGGATTCAAAATGTTAACATAGAATCTGATACCCAAGAGGTGGCCCGACGGAGAATCATCCACACCAAGCTTTGATCACTGATTCTAAAATCCTTCTTGACCGAACTCGAGCAAATCTGACACATATCTACCGTGAAGCTAACCAAAGTGCAGACCACCTCGCCAGATTGGGAGCTGAACAAGCAAAAGACCTCATTGTCACAGAGGAATCCCCATAATCCGTTCACCACTTCGTGATTGAAGATGCCTTGTTGGTCGCTATAGGGATTAGTTTATTTTTTGTCATATGTTTTCTATGTATGCTACTGCTCTAAGTCTTTCCTTTCTTTAGTTCTATGAATTCCGTTGCACCCAAAAAAAAAAAAAAAGACAGACGTTTGACTGATAGTGGAAGGCGTTGTTTGACAACAATGAAAGTAAAGGGTACAAAGTGAGATTTCAGTTGAAAGGCGAGTGTACAAAGTGCATTATACCCAAATACAAATGGTCAAGTCTACCAAGATGGTAGCCAATCTTTAGTGCATGCAACAAACCCAAGGTAACTTGGGTAACGTAAGAGCAAGGAAATGAGACTCCGCGATACGAATCGAACCCAGGAAGCATTGACAAAATGGCTTTTCCCGTTGTTCTTGGTAGTAGCCAATTGAATATGATGAAGTGTCCCTTTTAACTACTTTCCAAACATTGCTTTGTTCATTACTTCATTGAAGAAAGAGAGAAAAAGCAAGAGAAATTTTGTAGCTATTTTCATTTTATTCTCTTTTTCTTGTTAGCTATTTTGTGCAGAGAAATTATTTTGCCCCCTCTTTCCAAACACACCCTAAGAGTCTAAGACCAAGTCATGGAGAACAAGTCACCATAAAATCTACTCCATTAATTTCTCTTCTGAATTCTGCTACCTCTGTCTCTGTTTTGGGTGGAATATGGGTTCGAACAAATTAAAGACACTTAAAAACAAAAAATAAGATTACCAAATATTCATTTAGGAGAATGCTAAGGTGTACCACAGCATGTTTTTAGTTAATTGCAAAAGGGATGTGGTACGAAAAGCTTTGGAGGATAGTACGTATATTTTTTTGTGCCGGTTAATAGTGTTTTTGATGTAGGGTACACACATTTTTATGCTATCAGTCACGTAATTTTTTTTGTTGAGTTACGAATAGAGGTGTGCGATAAACCCTAAAATAATTATGCATTTTCTCGATTTGAGTTACAAAATCTTTTGTTAACCATAACGGGATTTTTGGAGGTTTACAATAATAGTCTTCTCCATTGTTTTATGGTTTCGATGGACCTAACCATTGATAAATGTGATGAAACAACTGGATCCATTCTGGACTTGGAAGAAAAAGCAAAAGACAGCCAATATAAGCAGAAGACTTTGGTTAAATAAATGGAATTGGGATGTGAGTTCCAACCAAACCAATCTAGCCTGGCAAAACAGAACAAACTTTGTTACCTGCGAAAGTCAAGACATTCAAGTTGCACAATCTTGGGAAAATACTATTTTCAAGTTTTTAAGAGTCCACGCGAGATGCAAAGTCTGTTTTTTGTTTTTCCCAACAACATAGCGTTAGTGGATTAGTGGTAAAAGAGAGATTAAAACTGGGTGTTCGACGTTCCTCCATCCAACTCCTTGCTTCAAAATTCGCAATCTAAGCCTGAGATATATTCTATTATACATAGCAAATATAATATAAATAAACAAATAATAAATAATAGTGAAAATTACAGTCATAGTGTATTTTATTACTACCGTTTTCCGTCCTATGGAGTAATTGAAATATATAAACAGAAATAACTTTGAATAACTCTAACAAGAACATCGTCACAAATAACCAAATACCTATCGAGACCATTTGATGATAATATCACATGCCATTGATGTAGTTGATGACATGGAATTTTTTTTGGGTACCATGTGGCCGAGCCTACGTGGTATCCAAACGTTGCATCCGAGCCGTCCAAAAGTGTATTGGATGGCCGAGATTAAAACACCTCCCTCTCACTCTCTCTGCTCTTACTCTCTCCCCAAATCTGGACCGTTCAAAGCCAAATGGTCTCCCCAAATCGAGACCATTTGATGATAATATCACATGCCATTGATGTAGTTGATGACATGGAATTTTTTTTGGGTACCATGTGGCCGAGCCTACGTGGTACCCAAACGTTGCATCCGAGCCATCCAAAAGTGTATTGGACGGCCGAGATTAAAACACCTCTCTCTCACTCTCTCTGCTCTTACTCTCTCCCCAAATCCGGACCGTTCAAAGCCAAAATGAACGGCCTAGATATGTCGACTGGGTACCCAATAGGCACTGAAAAATTGCTCGATGACATGGTGTAAGCCCAATAGGCCGAGCTTCCTTTGGTTTGGCAAGTCCAGGCCCAAAACATTTACTTTGTCGTGTATCCTATTTTAATGACACTGTAATTTTTGATATTTCTTTTTAGAGTGTCTGTTTAGGTGTGGAAAGGAATTGTCCAAATATGTAATTTCTTATTTTTGAGTGCGGTAGTGTTTAGTCAAGTCGGAGTGATCATTTTGAAGAAAAAGTATAATGCT
>JAXBDA010009909.1:0-11558 GCA_036023075.1 Gaultheria prostrata
AACGAATCCCAGAACCCAATAATGACGCGTACAGATTAAACAAGAAAAATCAACACAAACCCTACAAGGCGGAACTAGGGTTTACCTCTCATCCGTAGACACGAACGCTGGTTGACTTGTTTCTTTTTAGAACTTGACAGACCTGATTACTGTACACAAACTCTGCTCGACAGTACCTCACGATCTTCTGCCATATTCCCTTATACCTCAATTACGTAGTCAAGCGTGGACTTCTACGTAGTCTCTTTGTTCTCTTTCTCACAACCTCTCTTCTAATTTTCTGAATGACTGTTATCAGATCTAGAGAACATAACGATATATTTATAGGGCTAGAGCAGGGACCAGAGGAGAAATAAATCTGGGCTTCTTGTGTAAATAAGAAAACCTAATCCTACCTGGATTCTATTCTTATTTCACAAATTATAATTCACACTACTAAAGAAATATAATTGCACTCCCTTCTTTATCTCAATTTATATTTCGAGCTCCACGTTATTAAATACTTATTAATCTCTCCACGTCAAGATTACAGATACCCGTTGATTAAATATTGATTACTAACAGATGTATGAAAGAAGTTAGACTTGATACTGCAGTTGGATAGATGGACTATATCGAGAGGTCACGGGGACTTGATCGAGGGCTAGTGCTTAATTTGGGTTTTAATAGTTGACATGGGGCTAAGAAGCCTGAGGTTTATTCATTGGATCATAGGGCCAACGGCGGGTGTGTGTATACCTGAGAATTTGAAAATTAGAGAATGGAAATTTGTGCTTAGAGGTGGTACAGGAGATAGTGATAACGGTAGGGATTGGGAAGCTTGATTCACATGGTTTGAGCATGGTTGGGTTAGGATTGTTGTTCTGGGGCTATGTTAGTTTGAGCTGAGTTGATAGTTTTATAGATAGTTTCTCCCGCTTTGAGGTGACGCTTCTCGGGCAGAATTAAACATTTTATATTGCAGATTGTGGATGGTAGACAATGTAGATGAGGGTATGAAGTTATATTGGGGAGTCTATATGTACTTTTATGAGACTTAACGATTTTGGAATTTGATAAGGAAGCGAGAGTCCCATAATTAGAAAGTGAATACGTGGGTTTCGGTTGGAGAACCTAGGAAGGGTCGAAAGCTTAGTCAGGTTGAGTTTTAGTTTTTCTATGCAAGATATGAGCGGGACTAGAGTTATATTGAAGATGGGTTATCTGAAAATAGAAGTGTGCACTCTAAGTTTATTTGTTATCCCAATGAGGTGATTAAGGTGGTGAAGTCATTGAACATTTGAGGAACATGTGCTGTTTAGCTTTTGTGCAGTTGAGTAGCTGTTGTGTACAGCGAGATGTGAGACCTAGGGTGACGTTTAAGACTCAAGTGGATGAACGTGTCATGAGTTGATGTCACGATTTGATGATTTTGGTTACGTAGTTAAGATAAGTTGTTTTCTTCTAATTGACGAGTTGAGTGGAGTGGTAAACTGAGATTGGGCATATGAAATTTACTCTATACGACAACCTAAGAAGGTATGTGTGAGGTTACTCGGGCGGTAGAAGTGAGTTTTCTATTTAGACATGATTGCAAGAGCTATCAGAATGGATGAAATAGTCAGAGCCAGGGATTTGTGGTGCCGGTTAGAAGTGCTAATAAAGTGGTAAGGATATGAGGATTTAAGAGAGCGAACTTGAAAACTATTTGAGCTAATGCTGTCTTCCTTGGTCAGAAGGGCCCCGTTAGGGCAAGCAAGGACGGGGACCCAAGGGGAAAGAGCAGAGCTGACGATGAGAGGATGTTGGCTCAATGCGTTGCCTGGTGTTTGGAGGCTGAAGAGGGGGAGAGGAGCCCACTTCCAAAGGCCTTTTCTCTTGTTGCCTCGCAGTGAGGTCAACAATGTCTTGAGGAGGGGGAGTGATGTTCGTCCCAAACCCTGGGGGCATGGAGGGGTCACCAGTGGACTGATCGTCGAGGTCAAGGTTGTCCATGAGGTTTATGGGCTGGATATGCATGTTTGGCTGTGAAACAGTAAGGGAAGGCTCAGGAGATGGAGAATACCCGCGTGATGAAGAAGAGCTGTGATAGTCGTCAACTTCTTGGAGGATGTCACCTTCAGGGCTCTTGCCAGACGTGCTCTTGCCAGACGTGCTCGGCTCGGATCCTCTTGTTATGATGGGATGGCAGTGTGGACTTCTTCCCTGTGAGCTATTGTCACTTGGTGGTTGAGCTCAGGCTTGGTACCTTAAGGAAGACGGGTCCCTCCACCTCTGAAGGGGTTTCTTCTTCTCACTCCGCCTCGGCCGAGCTTGGCAGGGGTGGTAGATAAAGTAACTGGACGTGCTGGGGGCCAGGGATGACGAGTGCGATGGTCACCTTCTCGCCTGACATCGCTCCAATAGGTTGGAGTATAGCCGAGCAGTATGTGAGCAGCATGGCCAAGGCCCACAGGAACGGGATGAAACCCGTCGAACAAGAGCGCTTGAGCGATCTGGTCACGGTGGAGCTGGTTGTGGTCAAGGTTGTAACTGGCACCCAAGTTCTCGGCTGCAACACAACAAAGATACGGCGTTAGCAAGTTACACATACAGAAGGAAAGCAGACAACGCCAAAATTGAAAGTAAGTAAAAGAAGGGGGACTAACGTGGACCAGTGCCAGGTAACGGGATACGCCATGAGATGGGGTTACCCTCAAGGGTTTTGGGCTCCCAATTCCCAGTCACCACGAGATAATCATTCTGCTTTCCCCTTGCCGAGTTGGGGAGATCAGTGATTAACTGTTGTTCCCTCTTCCTCGCCTTGAGGTAATAGGTACCGTCGACGGTACCAACGATGGAGTACATTCTAAGGATATCGTACCACCCTAAATTGAAATTGATGACCTTGTTGAGGGGGACTACGCCCAAAATAACCCGAACGAAGTTCGGCACATTTGGATGGGGCTCAGCCGGCACTGTTCACTAACCTCACAGAAAAAGGGGTCGAACGGGAATTTCAAGCCACACTCTGTAATGAAAAATGATGGGGACATGGATTTTCCCGTCTAATTGGTTGTGTTCCAGCAAGGTTTGGGGGTCTGGGACGCTATGATGGATGTCGGCGAGAATGTCGTGATCCCGCCAGAACTTCCTCATCTTCTCCTCTGTATTAACTAGGTCTAGAAGTTTCCCCATGGCTATGAAAACCCTAAGTGAAGGGAAGGATAGGGAAGCAACGACGAAGGTAAAGATTGGGGACTTACAAGCGGTCAGGGCGATCCTAGGGAGATTTTTCGGTGATGGAGGACGGAGGAGAGACTGACTCGAAGCTTGGCAGCAGTATCAATGGCGAAATACGGGCTCTTTTTTCTCTGTTTGCTATGGAACGAAGTATGAGAGTAAGAGGGAAAGATGAGGTGTTTAGGTGTTTTGAAACAATGAAATGATGACTTTACACGAAAAATGAGGAAAAAGGGGGGATTGTACAAAAATATCCCACGAAACCATCCTTTGGTCTTATCAGGTGTGCAGAGTGCATCACATTAAATGCAAAGGCATTTGTGCCCCCCACATGATGGGAAAGGCCATGTGAAGGGTCAAACCTCTGCAGCAGGCCCAACCAACCAAAAAATTAGCTCGGTACGAGCTCTGAACATGACTCTGGCGGTGGTGATCAGCTGGGGAGCAATTGGAGAGAGTAAAACCCGTACTCCCTCTAACGTGCCCTAGCTGGTCCCCATCACGTAGGTGTGCCCTAAAGGGGAGCCGAGCTAGAGGGGCCACGAGTAAGGCTAGGCGCGCAATGCAACCATGGCACCACGATAAGGTGCAGGGTCAGGACCAAGCTACGAATAGCTCGGCCCTTGGGTTTACAGACCAACAATAAGACAGCCATCCTACGTGGCAGCACGGTTGCACCGCTATTAAACTAACAGAACGGCAAGACATTCTGGAATAGTCTTGAGTACTTTCTTATGTGATAAGAGGTGTATCCCATGATTTAAGGGAATGACGTGAGCATTCCATATCGGATAAGGAATGTAGAATCCTATTTAGAGTCAGATTGCACGAGCATATGGGAGGAAGCCCTATATGGAAAGGAATCATGTTGCATCAAGAAGACCAGTATGGTAATGAAACTGCACCTAATAGGACGAATCCTATTAGGAAGAGTTTCCTAACATGGTAAGGAAACTAGGGCAACGAGGACCCTTGGTCAGCAAGGTAACCTACACCTATAAATACAGGCATCATGCCCATGGTGAAAGGTACGCTTTAACTCATTGGTATACGCATTGCTCTTGGCTTATTTAGTATCTCCATACTAACTTTAGCATCGGAGGGCCTTTGCCAACAAGAGCAAAGGTGCTCTAACTGGTCGGTTAATCAATGTACCGGCCGGGACATTAGACAGCCTAATCTGTCGACCGCCAAATCAATTGGATGGCCGATAGATTAATTGCTTGTACAGTGGCCTTTGTATGTGTGCAGTACTATATTCCTATTTCCTCTGTCCCTATGTGTGGTTGTTTACTGCTTTCATCACCTACGTTTGTTAAAGGGTATAAAACAAGTTGAATTTGAAGCCCTCTGATGCATTGAAACCATTTTATGTCATACGAGTACAGGCTAGTCTTTGTGGCTAGGCAGAGAGGGGTGCCTAACACCTTCCCCTCACCGTACCTGTGTTTCCCGAACTGTGAATCTCTGGTAAAGTGCTTTTTCTTGGTTTAGCCTAAACCAAGTGGCGACTCTAAACACATTCGATGGTGCGCTGCAACGGGCACCTAAGTACTTAATGGCCATCCTATGTAGTGATAGCGAAACCCGCACCCCTCGCAGGCGAGGATCCAATTTCGCGGGTGTACACTCTATCAAAATTTTGTTTGTGAAACCAACTTCTTCTAGTCATCCTCACACTACTTGCAATTATTGTGGCATGAAAGGTCATATATCATACTCTTGCCCTATTCGAAGAAATATGTTTGTTGGAACAAAAAAGATGTGGCTTCCGAAGCATCTTGTTACTAACCCTCACGGACCCATGCAAATGTGGGTACTAAAGAACCAAATATGAATTATTTTTCAGATTTTGGACGCTCAAAGGTAAATATTGAGATGTATTTTCTAGATAGCGAGAAAGGTGACTTTCTGCGATGGAGTAAGCTGAACAGATCAATTGGTATCAGATTCGTATGGTATGGTTAGAAATTAGCAATTTTATTTGCCCAAAGGTTCTAATAAATTCAAAGGTATCGATTTTGATGAATTCTCCGCAACTTATTTACTCTTGCATATGTGAAAAGTTTTTATTTTATTTTAAATTTGCTCAAAATTTTTGGAGAAAGTATCTTTTCAAATGGATAGATTCTTTTTGATATTCTGTCATAATTAATTCTTATAAATTAATTCTTAATGTTTATTAGAATATTGTGTGGACGGCGCCACGCGGCTCGGTGTATAAAACTTGTATTTTTTAAAATATACACGAAAAAATGAGTTGCCACCCGGGGTTTATTTAGAAAATATTTTTGGTACCTAAGAACCCGTTGAAAAATAATTGATGACTCTCGTGCCGTTTTGGAAAAGATTTGATTTGCGAAAAGATTCTTTTGGATTCAGGAGCCAGGTTACGAACGGGGAAGATTTTGTTAAAAAGCACCTCGCTCGCCCGGGAAATTCCCGGTCTTTACTAAATAATTGTGGGATTTTTAGGAAAATATTTTATTATAAATACTTTTAACAAATAATCAGGTAAATAATAAGACAATAAATAACACGAGTATATGAAACCATAACGGAAATAAAATAAGCAAAAAGGACTAAACAGTAATAAAATAGAAGTCTAGGGGGTAAACTGCAATAAACAAAGTTTCAGAGGTAAAAAAAGAAGGGGCAAACAGGGGAAATTTTTGGTTGCAAAAGGGGAGCTGTACGGCTACTCCCCCCTCAAAATTTTGAAAATTTTGTTTTTCTGAACAGAACCTCCATTTTATTTGAAAATTCATTTTTCTTTTGCAAATACGCCCCAAATAGCCTGTTTTCTTTTAAAAACACGTTGATGAAACAAAATGTGTTTCCCGCGTGAGCCGTACTGTGTGATTATTGAGAAAATCGTCCAATTCGGGTCCGCCGTGCGATTATTGAGAAAATTGTCCGATACGGGTCCGGAAAATCAATTTTTTGTTAAAACAATGATTTCCCAAGCCTAGAAATGATTACCGGAATCATTCTCGACCCGGGAATCCCTTCGGAGAGCCACGATTAAGAACCGAGGCTTAGAAATGATTTTATACCTTTTGGGAATGTGAACAGAGGATGGAAACTTTGGATTTTCGAATTCGGACTTTGGAAACGGGATTTCGTATGATTTAGGATGATATTGGAGGTTCGATTATGAAAGAAATGGAAGGAAATGGAGAAAACAAGGATTTCGGAAAGCTATTGGAGTTTCGGACGCGTAATTCGTCAGAAAACTTGCCGGAAATCTCTCAGGGTATTTCTGTGTGTGTGGAGAGGAAGAGAGTGAGAAGATTTATAGGCATGGAAGAGAAGCCGAATCACGCAAAAAATATGGGCAATGATGAGATTCTGAACGCCCGATTTTCTGGGATTTTTTTGCAGAGGATAACGATTCCAGCCGTATGGCTTGCATGGGGCACCGTACAGCTTGGAAGAGGGCACTGTACTGCTTGAAAAGGGAAAAAGGAGCCGTACGGTTTGTATGAGGGACTGTACGGCTAGGGTGGTTGAATTCTCGAGTTTCTGGACTTGTCCCAAGGTATTTTGGTGTTTCTTTCGTCATGGGGGGATGCACGGGCATCAAAATTGGGGTGTCTACAGTTGCCCCTCTTTGGCAAAACTCGGTCATCATTCTGAGATGTAAGTTACGTCAAAGACATAGACATCCCAATTTTGATCATCCTAGTGCGGAAAACAATAAACAAGTAACTAAAAATGCGGTCGAGCTAGAAGCTTCCTACGTACCCTGTTTGTAGCGATCAGACCGATCGTGGTTCTGGGCCAAAAATAAATGTTTGAAAACCTGATAAATACCACAGAGGGATTTTGAAAAACCTGAATCGCCGTTTGAGGGCTCAAAATATTTTTTGTGAAGAATAATCGGTGCCACGACGGGTTTTGAAATAATTTTTGAAAATTACCGGTGCCTGACAGACTTTGGAAATATTTTCTAAAAATAATCGGTGCAATTAAGGACTTTAAAATAATTTTTGAGAATTAAATGGTGCCTAACGGACTTTGGAAATATTTTCTAAAAAATAACCGGTGCCATTAAGGACTTTAAAATAATTTCTGAGAATTAAATGGTGCTTGACGGACTTTAAAATAATTTCTGGAGATAAACTGGTGCCATAAAGGTCTTAAAATGATTTTCTGAAAAATAATCGATGCCGTGGAGGGCTTAAAACATTTTCGAAAATTATAAATGCCATTAAGGGCTTAAAAATACTTTTGAAAATTACCGGTGCCATTGAGGGCTTAAAAACATTTTTGAAAATTATAAATGCCAATGAGGGCTTAATAGAAATAATGTTTTAATGCCGCAGGAAACCCAAGGCTTTGAAAAAGTTAAGAAATAATGTTGGGGACTTACTTGAAAGCACGGATGATCAAGGGGAAAAGTGTAATTTCATCCAGAAGCATATGTGCACCGTACGGTGCAGAGAGAAACACATCCACACCGTGCGGCTGGAGGGGATACACCGTGCGATTCCTTTGTGTTCAGACCGTAATCGCCATCACTCCTGATTTCTGGCTTTTTCATTCAAAATCTCATAATTGGTTACTTTCCTTCGCAATTC
Source organism: Gaultheria prostrata (assembly GCA_036023075.1). Classification (NCBI taxonomy): domain Eukaryota; kingdom Viridiplantae; phylum Streptophyta; class Magnoliopsida; order Ericales; family Ericaceae; genus Gaultheria; species Gaultheria prostrata. Next base: position 7,785 of record JAXBDA010009909.1, read on the forward strand.
GTCCAAAACCCCCCTTTCTCTCTCTCGAAAATCTTCAAAACCCGAATCAAACCCTTGACCCTTGAAGTTTCGTCGGCCATGGCTAATACCGGTGATGCCAGAATCAATCCACCGCCTCTGGTGATGAGTCACCACCGCCGGTTCATGGAGGAGAAGATGTGGTGACCCAACCGTCCATGGGTAATCCAGTGCCCAGTGGATTTAATCCAATTTCGGTCCATTTCGGAGAAATCGAGTCTCGTGCGGCACAAACCAACGGTGAGGAGCACCGTGCGATACAAGTTGAGTCCCATGCGGCCGAGACCAGTGGTGAGGAACACCGTGCGGTTGGATTGGAGGCCCGTATGGCTGAGAGTGGCGATGACTTGCCGGCAGGGGCATCAGGGGATGATCAGACTCAGACCCACAAGGGTCCGTTCACCGGTGGTAGTGGTGGCATCATTCATGGCCCGGAGAGTACCACGGTTGGTAGGGTAGAGCCACGCGGTGATGTTGGTGACGATCAGAGTACTCCTGACATTCGGGTAAGTGATTTTGTTGCCCAAAGTAGTTCAACTCCCATGGATTTAGACTTGAATGCTTCCATATCTGAGATTGAGATGACTGTGGGTGGTGTGGACTGTCTGGTTGACTCGAGAGCTGTTGAGGGAGTTGTAGGTGGTGAGGTTGTAGTCCTTCAGGAGGTTAGGAGCGCGATTTTAGGGGGAGATACACCTGTTAGCGGAGACCAGCCACCGACTAGCATTTTCGTGACTGTTACTGAGCTCAGGGATAGAGATGTGGAAATGGAGGATCTGGGGGAGACGGGTGACAGTGGCGGTGAGGAGATGGGTGGTGGTGAGCTGCAGAGAGAGGGTGCTCGTGGTGAGGAGACACACGTTGAGAGGGTAGTTCCAGTTGTACCCGTCTCTTGCATTTTTGGTGGCTTGGAGTACACACTTGGTGCGGGGAGAGCAGAGGGAGCTGAGAGTGGTGTAGGGATTTCTGACCCTGTGTTGTTTCACCCGCCCGTTGACTCGTCACGGGCTTTGAGAGCCACTTTGGGAGATACTTTGGAGGCGGCCATTGACGAGGCCTTAGCTTGGAGTGTGCAGGACTTTCCAGAGCTGGGGAGTGTTTTGGTAGGTGAGACTCCACCGGCGGTTGTTCAGGACGCTGAGCGAGATGAGAGACATGCAGAGGAGGTGGTCCAGGTGACCGTTGTTGAGGAGGTACGACGGGCTTTGAGAGACATGCTTCCTTTCACCCCTGAGACTTACGTGTTTCGGCTTCACTTCGTTGTACCGCTGGGGTGTGAGACGTATGAGCCGCAGTTGCTTGTTTACCCCGAGGAGCTGGTTTTGCGTGACCCGTCGACACATATTTCAAACAGGCCTTTGGTATGTACCTTATTTGCATTCATTTCCTTTGATTTCTGCTTTCTGTTTATCATATCTCCTGCTGCTTTTACTGACTGAGTGTGCTATGATTGAAACAGGCGAACATGGGTCTTTTTGTATATGGCAGCTCGTTGGATTGCTTGGAGCAGTACAATAGGTTGTCGTCGAGGGTGAGGTGGTTTGTGGATGCCACGGGCTTTGCTCCTTCTATTAGGACGTTGTTGCTTACCCGGGGAAACTGGAGGTTGGTGAGAGCTTTGGTGGAGCGTTGGTGGGACACCACCAACAGGTTTCACTTCAGGTTTGGGGAGATGACGATCACTCCATTGGACTTCGCAGCGACTACAGGTTTGAGAGTTGGAGGAGATCCGATCCCTTTTGACTTTGATTTGTACTTGGATCGGGCAGCAATCCGGCACTACTTGGGGAGAGATATGGGGGATGAGCCGATGGTGAGATGTGACCACTTGCCAGCTATTTGGGACCGTGCCCCTGAGTCAGACGTGGAGGCTTGTCAAATGGCGAGGGCTTACTTGTTGTACATGTTCGGTCTGTCTCTGTTCCCAAACTGTCAGAATGCGGTTCACTCGGGTTGGTTACCTGCTTTGTCTGACTTGGAGATGGTTGAGCGGTTTGATTGGGGTGGCGCTGCTCTGTGCACACTTTACTACTTTCTAGGCTCGGTGGTTCACTGTAATGGTCTGCATTTTTTAATAACATTTTTATTTGAAAATTCTTATTTCATGTAGTTATACATTTTTTTTATAACTTCTCTTAAATTTTACTCGTTCAAATATGTCAATGCATGAGTGGGTCTTATGTGCTCATTACACCAACTTGACTAAGTACCTATATATATTATTAAGTGTACCCTTCTTGTATATCTTTGTATTAGACATGTTAGGCATGTCTTGTTAGGCATGTTATTAGACATGTTAGGCATGTTTTGTTAGGCATGTTTTATTAGGTATGTTAGGCATGTTAGGCATGTTTTGTTAGCCATGTTACTAGGCATGTTAGACATGTTTTGTTAGGCATGATTTATTAGGTATGTTAGGCATGTTTTGTTAGGCAAGTTAGGCATGTTTTGGTAGGTGAAAGCCTATTTAAGAGCTCTATGAGCATTGTAATTCATAGTGTAGACACCCCAATTTTTTGACCCTTCGTCTCCCCAATGATGAATAAATAAGAATATGTGTAATACCTTGAAATGATCGGTCGCACCTTTAAAACCATTTGAAAATAAAACAGAGAATTTTTGGGAGTAAGGAGTAGAGGGCCGGACGGTTTTAACACCTAGACCGGGCGGCCGTTTTCCTTTGTGCAAACCGGACGGCTCTCTTTGAGAACCGGCCGGCTCTGTCTGTTATCTGTCTTGTCGGAAAATCCGGGTTCAGAGATTTATTTCAGAGAATATTTTCCCCGCGTCGGGGAATATCATGATGACGGAAATTTTTCGCGTGATCCGGTGGACAACTCAAAACGGCTATAAAATCGAAGCTCACTCCCTCGTTTAAAGGATCGGGTTTTTTTTTTTACGATACCAGAGACCAAAAAGAAAAGCTATATGGTGTAAAAATACTCCTACTCAACTCCAGAAATCTTCAAGAGTATTGAAGATCAAACTCAAGGAAGAACCAACTTCCTTCGGCGCCCGAATCAACTCAAGGTATAAAAATCATATTTTTGAGCCGGGTTTAGTAACCGTGCTCTTTTGAGGGGTTTCTTCCCGAACTCGGAATAACTCCCGTAGCTATTTTCGGGTCTGGGAAAGTTTATTTACAGTAAAAGTCCTCCCGAAGTATCGAAACGAGTGATTTTTATCGTAATCACGCGGTTCGGTTTGCTCTTGGGATATATTTTCTTCCCCAAAACATTTTCTAAACGATAATACTCCTCTCAGGAGAATTTTTGTGTAAGGAAAAGAACAATTTTCGAGTCAAAACTCCTTTCCCTCCAGAGAAAAAAAAAATATTTTCCAAAAAGATCAGTGGACCGGCCAGCCTCAAACTAGAACCGGACGGCTCTAACCTCTGAGCCAGACGGCTCTCTTGGGAAGCCGGACGGTCTCCCTCTGCTCTCCCCTGTTTTCCAGTAAACTCTCCCCTGTTTTCTCATTCTCTGGTGCGGTTTACATTTTAAAATTACACTTTTTCCTCAAATTTCTTTTACCAACATTTAGTCCCCTCACTTTATTTTATTTCCTTGTAGTCCTGTTAATTTCATTTTGTTTGTTATTTCTGTTGACGGTCCGCGGAAAATGCGCTTCGATTCGATTGATTCATGGATTTTCAAAAGATTCGCTTTTAGAGTCGCCACCCGGATTTGAGGTCCGAATCCGAGAAACCGATTTAAAATATGACTCATATGCCCAACGAAAATATTCTTACTGATC
>JAXBDA010009910.1:0-11558 GCA_036023075.1 Gaultheria prostrata
CCCTCCATTTAGGGAGGCACTATTCACTCCCTACCCATTTTTTTATTCTTTCTCTCTCTCCTCCCCCTCTTTTAACTGAGTGTTTTTCTTTTTTTTTTTCTTTTTTTTTCTTTTTTTATTCTCTCTTGTCTCTCTCTTACTTTTCCCCCATATATTATATTTTATTAAAAATAGGGAGGGTAATAGGGAATGTTGTTGGAGTGTTGATAGAAAAAGTGTCAAATTATAATAGATATATGCACTGTACACTGCCTAATTTACCAACTCATTGTTGGAGTTGCTCTTATAAAGTAACAAGTTGATTCCTTTTAAGTTTGTGCATCTGGACAAAAACTTTGTTTGTTCACCGGGGTTGGCCTAGTGGTTAAAGCTTGTGACTCAAGTTTGTTCCCTCATAGTATTTTACGTTCGAACCCACATCTGTGTTATCAACTTCTTTGGTGTCAATTCATGTAGAGTATTTGCTCCGGCTTCAAGTGCGCCCCCACTAGTGGACGGTGGGTTTATGGTACCTCAGATCAGTTGAGGTGCATGTACGTAAACTGATCCGGACACCAAATTATAAAATAGAATAAATTAACTCTGTTCGTTTTCCATGATTATGTCCATCTATCTAATTAACACAAAAGTGAGGTGTCCAAGTTAATAGCCTTTGTTCATACACTTACCCTTAATGGAAATGACACTAATTAGTCCTTAAATCAAAGCAATGTATCCAGACCAATCTCTCTCTCTCTCTCCCTCTCTCTCTCTCTCGTACAGGCAACCATGTGTGTGCTTGTGCTTTCATAGTAGTACATCAATAGAAAATGCCTTGAGAGCAACTTCTGAGCCAGCAGCCGACGCTGAACTAATAGACGGTTTACCACATACAAGGACATCGGTTTTTACTTACCCAAAAAAAAAGAAAAAAAAACAAAGGAAATCAGTTTTTAATTAGTGGCAGCTTAAAATTGTCATTAAAGAATGAAAGGTCGTCACTAAAGCTTTTGTTGGCGATAAAGTTGATGTCACTTTAAATATGTTGCTAAAAGTGCATAGTTACGACTCTAGGGACTGGGGATGGGTGCTGTGCAGCCCAATGGTGTGGCCGTGCCGGCATTTTTCCGACGATCGGAGACGTTCACCGCGTAGAGCTCGTCGAGTACTACAAGTGTGCCATAAATCAATTTGATTGGATATCTTTAAATACCTCATTTGAATACAAGTAACTTGAAAAAGTGGTTTTGATTCGGTGTTTGTGTCCATTTGTGTTTCAAGGTATTTGTGTTCCGATGAGGCACTTAAAGATTTCCGATTGAGTTGATTTTTGGTACACTAATAGTACTCGACGAGCTTTACATAGTGAACATCTTCGATCACCGAAAAAAGGCCAGCACAGCCGCACAATGGGTGCATAACACCCACCCCAGGTCCTGACTCTAGGGCTGGCCCAGGGGTAAGCCCCATAACCCCGGGGTTGGGGCAACCAAAAAAAAAATTTGTCAAGAAATACATAAGATATATTAATTATATTGTGATTTGACACAAAAGGGCAAACTGGTACCGTGGTTTGTGCTCATTTGAAAACTGAATGGGTGGGGTTCAAATCCCTTGGAGGCATTTTTGAGCAATTACTCTTTTGTTTTTATTTTTTATTGGATTTATATTGTACATAAAATAGAACTCTTACACCACTATAATTAAAATTTAGTTATGCCTTTACTGGTTGTAGTTGTAGAGCCCAAGGTTAAATCTTTTACACATCATAAATGTTTTCATAAGTGTTTTTTATTCTCTCTTATTTTAGTTTAGCTTTATTTCTTAAAAATGGCAATTTTACTTCTATTTTTTTGCAATCGAATTTCCAAAGAAATAATTGTTGGCAATAAATAAATCAGAATAATTTATTTCCATTCATCAAGCTTTGATAAAATGATTTAAAATAAATAATTTTTATTATTAAAATAGTATTTTTACAAGAGTAAAGTTGATAACATGATTAGTTAGAGAAAACACAAGTATCGGAAATCGGCTTCTGTCCTGACATTTGGAGAGAATTGATTATCGAGAGAAAAAGAAGCGTACCCTTCTCAGACATAGTAAAAACCAAGACGAATTTTCTTCAAAAAATAAAAGGAGAAATTCTTTTCTTTGAATCAGATTATATTAATCATAAAGCACTATAATCGGGATTATTTTTTACTTTGGTTTTATGATGCAATTCAAAATAAAAGTACAATGTAGCGTCGATATTTTTTTGACTTGAATGTTATTTTTTATGACTCAATACTAAGTGGGCAACCAAATTTTGTATCGGACTTGTGCAACCCAAACATCAGGGCTGACCCTGCTTTTACTATGTTGTCACTAATAGTTACAGTAGATAACATTTAGTGACAAGTAACATACCATCACTAAGGTTGATAATATATATATACATACAAAGAGCTTTCAATAAGGGCTCCTTATTGAATAAGGACCTCACTGTTCCCAAGGTAATTTTGATGATCCAAACCGCTCAATATTTTTAAAACGTGTTTTTAAGGCCCCTCGTGAGAAATCATAAAAAAAATACCCGGAATGGCTTGATCCTATCAGTTTTTGATAAAAACGCTATACACGTTTTAAAAGCGGTTTGGATCGTCAAAATTAGGTCCGGAAACACGAAAATTGACTAGGTCCACATGGAAAAGTTCAATAAGGGGCCCTTATTGGAAGTTGACCATATATATATACTCCCTCCGTCCGGATTTGTTGGTCCACGAACATACTTTTTCCAGTCCGAAAGTTTTCAAAAGTTAAAGGGTAAAGTATGGAAGATTTAAACAAAAAGTAGTGGAAAAAAAGTTGAAATCCCAAAAACGGACCAATAAATCCGGACGGAGGGAGTATATATATCATCACTGAAAAGTGAAAACTACACTAATCATGACCCAAGTCGTCCCTAAAATCATTTTGACAAGGCTCTAGAAATGACCCTTTAGTGACAAAAAAATGCTCCCTCCGTCCCTTTTGAAGTGTGTGTGGACAGCCACTTCCGGCGGTTCCGGAAAAATGTTTTTGATTTAAAATATGAGTCGCCACCCGGGATTTAATTTAGAATATCTTTTTGGTACCCGAGAAACCGTTTGAAAATAATTGATGACTCTTGTGCCGTTCGGAAAAGATTTGATCCGCGAAAAGGATTCTTTTTGGGTCCGGAAGCCAAGTTACGGGCGGGGAAGGTTTTTGGAAAAGCACCCCGCTCGCCCAGGATATTCCCGGTCTCTACTAAATATTTGTGGGATAAAAATATTTTATTGAAAATCTTTGACAATTAATCAAGTAAATAACATGAAATAACAAATAAAATGAAATTAACAGGACTTCAAGGAAATAAAATAAAGTGAAGGGACTAAATGTTGATAAAAGAAATTTGAGGGAAAAAGTGTAATTTTTAAAATGTAAATCGCACCAGAGAATGAGAAAACAGGGGAGAGTTTACTGGAAAACAGGGGAGAGCAGAGGGAGAGACCGTCTGGCTCTCCAAAAGAGTCGCCCGGCTCTAATGTTAGAGCCGTCCGGTTCTAATTTGAGGCCGGCCGGCCCACTGGCCATTTTTGGAAAATATTTTCTATTCTCTGGAGGGAATGGATTTTTGACTCGAAAATTATTATTATTTTTTTATATACAAAAATTCTCCTTAGAGGAGTATTATCGTTTAGAAAATGTTTTGGGAAAGAAAATGTATCCCGAGAGCAGACCAAACCGCGCGATTATGATAAAAAATTACTTGTTTCGATACTTCGGGAGGATTTTTACTATAAATAAACTTTTCCCGGACCCGAAAATAACTACGGGAGTTATTCCGAGTTCGGGAAGAAACCCCTCAAAAGAGCGCGGTCACTGAACCCGGCCCAAAAATATGATTTTATACCTTGATTGAGTTGATTCGGGCGCCGAAGGAAGTTGGTTCTTCCTTGAGTTTGATTCTCAATACTTTTGAAGATTTCTGGAGTTGAGTAGGAGGATTTTTTACACTGTATATCTTTTCTTTACGGTCTCTGGTCTCGTCAAGCCCGATCGTCAAAATGAGGGAGTGAGTTTGAATTTATAGCCGCTCGGGTTAACCACCGGATCACGCGAAATTTTTTCCGTCATCATGATATTCCCCGACGCGGTGAATATATTCTCTGAACCCAGATTTTCCGACAAGACATGTAACAGACACAACCGTTTGAGAACCATCCGGTTGTGGTGTCAAAGCCGTCCGACCGTTGCAAGGAAATAAAGCTGCCCGGTTTATGGCCAGAGCCGTCCGGTCCCCTACTCCTTATTTTTGAAAATTCTTTTGTTATTTCCAAATAGTTTTAAAGGCGCGACCGATCATTTCAAGGTATTCTTCATATTTTCCTTTATTTATCATTGGGGAGACGCAGGGTAAAAAATTGGGGTGTCTACAGTGTGTTATTTCTTAAATTCAACTTATTAAGGAGACATCATCACACTACAACAAAAATGACCTAGGGCGACAAAACTTAGTGAGGAAATCTAAATTTCCTCGCCAAATGGTATCTTTTGGCGAGGAAATTGGATTTCGTCGTCAAATGGAACTTTTTGGCGAGGAAATAGAAATCGTCGCGAAATGGGGTACTTTTGGCGACAAACTATTCTTTCCTCGCAAGAAAGTAATATTTGGCGATGAAATCTAAATTTTGTCGCCAACGGATAGGTTTTCGTGAGGAAACTTATATTTCATCGCCAAAAGCTACTCTTTTAGTGAGGAAATACGGATTTCCTCGTCTAAAAGGTACCCTTTCGCGACGAAATTTTTATTTCCTCACCAAATCTAAGCTACTTTTGTGTTTAATTTTATAAAAAATTCATAATTTAAAATAAATAGTACATAGATTGATGTATACATAATATACATAAATTTAGGGATGGCAACGGGGAGGATCGGGGACGGATTTGGCCATTCCTGCCTCCAATCTCCGAACCTCATATCTACTTCCATCCCCGCCCCGATCCCCGAATGGGGAATCATCTCCACCCTCCATCCCCACTCCTAACGGGGATCAGGGATCCCCGCCTCGATCCGAAAGTTACCAAACTAATAAAAAAAAAAATAATATATATATATAGAAAAATACCCCGTAGACTTTACCAACATATTTGATATCTAAACCACCAAATAATGAAAAACATGGCAACAATTTGCAATTTTCCACCAAAAATCCCAACCAACCAAATAAAATTACATGATAGTCAAGGATTCCAGCCTTGAAGGCTGAAATTACCAACTAAATTATGTTTGATTATGTCTCAGAATGTGAAGAATGAAGTGCATTTGCGTATACACTAATAGTACATATATTGAGGAAACCCTAGCAATTAACAAAAATTCAAGGGGTCTAAATGTGAAGAACATATTAGATGTGTAATAAAAAAATGGGTCTGGGATGGGTTGGGGAACGGATCGGGGGTATGTAGAAAATCCTCCAACTCGATCCCTGATTTTATTTTTATTTTTTCATCTAAATCCGACCCGATCCCCGAAAAAATCCTCAAAACTTCAACCCAAATGGAACGGGGACGGATCGGTCGGAATTGCCATCCCTACATAAATTACTTAGAAAATTATTTTTAAAAATTAATACTCCCTCCATCCCTTTTTAAGTGATCCACTTGGGAAACGTGTATTTTTTAGGACGTTAAAAGAGGCACTTCCGTAGAACGTTTAAAATTTTTTTTTATACCAAATTGAAGTACTCAATGAGCACTTTAATTTGGTATTAAAAAAATTAAAAAATTATATAGATAAATATGTTTTTAGGGGTTTGAAATTGCATGTATTCCCATATGGATCATTTAAAAAGGGACGGAGGGAGTATATATTAAACAATGCAACATTATCAATGATATATTAAGTAGCTCAATGGCGGGGTTGGTTATTTGGGAACCGGAGGTCCTGAGTACGAATAGGAACAACATAAAATTTGAAATTCCATTATGATGTCTTTTTATTTTAAATATTAAGTTGAACTTCACCTATTATTATGAATTTATGTTAGTATAAAATTAAATACTATATATGATTTAGCATTAATTTTGCTCAAATTTAAGGTATGTCCCTCATTGCCTTTATTATCATCTTGTTTATACTTTGTTAAATTAGGTTTTTATTTTTTAGATTAATCATTCGTCTATTACAAGTTTCATTTAAAAATAAAATACCATCAGAAAGTAAAAAGATGAAAAGATTTCAAATTGTGTCTTTAAGGCGCTTTTGGTGGGTAGTCTAAATGGATGAACAATAGTGGGTGAATAAAGAAATAATGTTAGAATTTACTTAATCATACTTTGTGAAAATTTAAGTGTTATCTTATATATATATTGAACAAAACCACATAATTTTATACAAATAAATAAAACAATTATAAAAAATATAAGAAGTGAATAAACTTATTGTCTAATAATATAAATTAATTACTTTAGGAAAAATCCCTTTAGCATCCAACGATAACAGTGATGGTTGTGTGTTATCAATAAAATTGGAGTAAAAAAATAAATACTGAGTTTAGTTTGCACAAAAATCTATTTATGTAACAACTAGTGTAACTCGATTTTCAAAATAAGAATAAAAAAATATTAGGGGAGTTATTTCCACACACCCTTTTGTCTTCTAGTGAAATTTTCATATGTAAAAATTTCACTAGAAGATAAAGGTGGTGTGGATAACAATTTGGGAGGTGTGAATATCAATTACCAAAATATTAGTGTCTATATATATATATATATAACAGACTCAACTGAAAAAATCATATTGTGTTTGGAAAAAGTAAAGTTGAACAAATTTTATTAGAACAACTACGAAAGTACTAAAGGTTGATAGAAACCACCTTGTTTGGAACATGTTTTAGAAACATGTTTTGGAAACAAACTCAAAAAAGTGGTGGGACCCACTTTTTCTCTCTCTAACTTTTTAATCATTACTCTCATTTCTCACTCTATCTCTCTCCTCCTTTTTTCTCTCTGCACAATTATTACTCTCATTTCTCTCTTTACCTTTTTCCAAATTTTTCAAAAACACTTCTCTAAAACACAAACCAAACAAAGCGAATCATATAATTGACAAATAGACAATTTGGACAAGTGTAAAAAGAGTAGAAAATGATATATATTAAATATTTCTAATTGCATCACAAATGGTGCAGTGGTGAGGTGGATAGGTGCTGTGTGTGATTAGCAAGAGGTCGAGAGTTTGATTCTAGGCGCTGACAAGAACAGTCAAATACTCCAATGCGTGGAGTATACTTTTTAGATTTCACATTTTTTAGCGATGAAATTTATTTCCTCGCCTAAACTTTAATTAGCGACAAAACATTTCCTCGCCAAATTTGTTGATCATAGGAAATTGACTTCAGTTTGCGACAAAAGGGGTACATTGGGCGACGATTTTTTTTAAAAATTGCGAGGAAAAAAAACATCGCCTTTTGTGTCTCAATAAGCGAGGAAAATATTCGTCGCCTATTTTGTACGAAAAGGCGAGGAAAAAGCAAATTTCCTCGCTAATACCTTTAGCAACGCAGTATATGCGAGGAAAGTTGGTGAGGAAATATTTCCTCGCTAATATCATTGGCGACGAAATCTAGTGCTTTTGCGACAAATTTTATTCGTCGCAATAGGGTTATTTTCTTGTAGTGTCATTACACTATTTTCATCAACTTTTTACCTCCACTTTATCCCTTTCACATCATTTTTTACCTCCACTTTCCAAAATTACCCTCCTCTTTTACCTACTAACTCTTAACCACTAATTTTTTAAAAGGGCAAAATAATAACTCTACACATTTTCTCATTAACTTTTCAAAACACTTGTTAAGGGACAGCAAAAAATGGAAAGATCTACAATAAAAAAGGAACGGAGGGAGTATTTTTTTTTTATAACAAGGTGTCCGGGTGTTTACATAAGAAATTTTCAAAACCAATAACTTATAGACACGTATGTGGGAATACCAAACGATGGTAGCATGCAGTTATTTGAAAATATTGGATTATTCTCGTACAAGAAAGATCCAAACGACATCGTTATATCCTTAAGAAATTAAAGGGTGGTTACTGGCAGTTACGGTTTTTAACACGACACCATTTGCAGGTTTTGATTTTGAAAAGATAGTTATTGGCAGTTATTGGTCCAAAGACCAATGAGAGCAAGGCTTCGAAGTCATATTTTAAACTGCCAAAAGTGAAAACCATATTGTTACACGTGTAGAGAGCACAACTAGCAAATTGTTATATCATTACATATGAACAAATTGTTGGTTAAATACATGTGTAAGATTGAGAAATTAACAGTTGAAGTTGTCATTTGAAAATCAGATTAAGATTAGAGAAAGAAGTTATTTTCTGAGCTTAAATCATGGGTTTAAACGAGTAATTGTACAAATCCAAATTCAAAAACCTTTCAGGAGGGAAGCAATGGACTTTTAAAAGGTTCAATGATGAAGTTCGAAGTTAAGAAATCAGGCGGGAAGTTCAAGTTAGACAGCAGTGCCTATAAATAGAAGAAGATGAAGAGAGGAAAGCCCCTGGACAAATCTTCAACAAACAACACTAAAAAATGATGTTTGGTTTGTTCTTTGGCAGTTAGGATTGTAGTTTTAGGGAAGTAGTTGTTAGGAATTGTAGTTGTAATCATCCAGTGTTCGTACTAATTGTAATTGTTCCATTTGAAGTTGATGAAGATCTCGAAGTAAGTTTACTTTTGATTCATCAATCAAAGTATCTTGTTTATTTATCGTTCTTTAATTTCCTGAGTAAATTGGTTTGTATTTTTTCATGTTGAAAGAAAAATCCTCTTAGTTGAGGTAATTGAACCATCTAACCACAATCGTCTGATTAATTTTGGGTTTCCAAACTTAATCTGAGAGAGAGGATACAAAATCTTTTTCTGGCACGCTCACATTCAATCATTTTCTATTCCAAAGAAGTAAAAAGCCCAAATACCGGGCCAGCTTTCGCGCACCTCAACTAATCATGGGACACGGAGGGAGTATCCATAACCCTTAAGAATAAGAGGCTTGGGCACTTGAGACCGGCTGCCCCCTTTGCCCCTCGATTTCAAGTTATTTACTTCTCATGCCATCGGGCATATTTCCTCCTGTGCCCTCGCATTGGACTCGGACGAAGCTTCTTGAAGATGGCATGTTGTGCTTCGTTGCCGTTTGAATTCTACTCTTGCATGCGAAGTTCGTGCTGGCACCCTCTGGGGGCTTTGGTGTGTGGGGGCTTCCGACTTCCACTTTACACTTGCTTCATAGACTTGTACTCTTCCTTCTCCTTCGTCTTCGGCGTTCACTCCCTAGCTCGCCTTTTCTGGTATTATGTAGGAAGTAATTAGTGGCGGCGATGAGTTCTCGCTGGCGAAAATCAAGGAAAACTAGTGGCGAAATCATCATCCTGAAAACCAATGGCGAAAATCAATCAGGGAGTTGGCGACTGATCTGACCCGCTACCATCAGGTTTTCATCACTCTTTTTCCTGTTTTCTTGTAGTTAAACTGTTTTATTAGGGTTTCAGCTGTCAGCCAAGTAGGGATCTCGATTTTGAAATCAATCTGATGGGCATCTTGTAACCCTAAATTCAAGTGATTTTTTCAGTTGACATCTATGGGGTTTTAACATTATATCTCGTTTTCTCTCTCTTCTTTCTCTCTGTCTAGATACAGACAGCTGGTCATGGATTCTAATTACCAAAAGGATGCTCCAAATTCAGGTAAGTGAGCATGCATTTAGATCCCAAGATGTCATCATTTTTCCTCGTGGGTTTCTTTTTATATATATTTAGTTTTTGAGAAAATTATGTTCAATTCGATTGGTTGAGTTTTGCCTGTGACTTGTTTGATAATCTTCTGATTTGGATTTCCCTGGGATGTATTTCTGCATCACTTCAAACCTAGGTCCATTTGCAGCCATGCTCTCGGCTGTTCTCATTTTTCTGCCTAGCTGATTTCCCATGGATTCACTAGCTACTAGCATCAAAGAGCTATTCGAGATGATTTTTTTCCCCTTTGTTGTACTTTGTAACTAGGGGTTTGTCGATGTGGAATGTTTTAGGTTTGAAGTCTGACTTGTGAGCTTTCTGAACATGGCTATGTTCTGTAGTTGCTCATCTTAGGTGAAAAGGTTGATACGATAGAGAGCAGAAGTGTGAATCCTGAAACTTGGCCGAAGCTGGGTTTCGCGGCGAATCCTTTTGATTTCTCAGCTATGACTGGTCTGCTCAATGTAACTCAAATTTCATTACTTGTATGAATACATCGTTTGAAATCATTGATGTTAAGTTTAACAATATTCATTTTAAAAAATTAGACCATATTTTGAAGCATTTGTAACTTCGACTATCCACTTTGCAATTCACCCTGGTGAAGAAGCAATTGACTTCAACAACTTAAAAGGTATTTGACAGGATGTCTATTACAACCTAAAAAAGACTAGAAAGAATCTTTACCGAAAAGTTAATAAGGCAACCATACTCTAATGTACAATTATGATCTAAGAGACCATGTTTCATGGGTACACAAACTAATCATATGGGTAGATGTAGCAGTCATTGATTCAACCACATTCTCTTTTGACAAGGTCATTAAATGGCACATGACACCACTCAATGGGTAATGCTCAGAAGATTAGAAAAATTAAGAATCAAAGCTTAGAGCATCCCAACAATGAAAACAAAATCCTCTCTAAAACGATTGGCGAACAGTGCACATTTATCATTTTACCCCCATATTCTTTTATGTTTTCACATGTTTTATGTCCTTTGCATGGATACATTTTAGTATTTGAGGAGGTGGACTAATTATGGTTTTCCTTTTACCTGCAGAACCTTCTCCATTGCGCACAACCACACTTGTGTAGAAATGCACTATTAAATTAGATGATGAGCATGAGCACTTGCTAAGGCAGACCACAGAGCCGCTGTTAACCTTTTTGGAATATATCAAGTAAGCAATTTTCAAATGCATTTAACTTGCATTCAAAAAGTTATTTTCCATATCAGGTTGCACTTTGGAAGCAACTTGATTTTTGCCACGAGGATAGAAATACAAATGTCTTTGAAACTTTTCCCAGTCCTCCACATGCGCATTATTTATGAGGTGGATGGTGCTTGGATGCCAAGCACCGAGCTTGTGAAGCATTTTCACATCTATATCATGATTTGAGCATACTCAATGAAAAAACCAAAAATTATAGTGCTACCATCCTTGATATTGTTGTCATGAGTTGGAATCAGCTCCGTGACAAGTGTTGTTTATGAGATTTGCAAAGATTAGTAATTTATGATCATTTGGAAGTTTCTGTATTCCTGTAGTTTCTAATGCCCATATTTATGCTGTATTGGGATTGGTATGTTTTGGATAGTAGTTTCTTTTACTTTTGTTCTAATCAATATTAAATGCAAGCAACAAGTGATCCTTGAGGAAGTTGTGACTTTCTATTGAAGTGTTTTAAAATGTGAAGTAGTTGTTCAACTCAAAGCACCTTACCTATATTAAAATGGAATCCTCTGCTCCCATTTCACTCCTCTTTTCA
>JAXBDA010009911.1:0-11555 GCA_036023075.1 Gaultheria prostrata
AAAATCCTATGTAAGGGAGCCCCTATAGGATCCTCTCCATATATATATATATATATATATATATATATACAACAAGGATCCAATGAGAGCTCACTCACTTTGCTAGGGTGAGGGACTTTCATTTCCGGATTGAATTTCAACGATCCGAACCGTTAGATGTGTTTAAAACATGATTTTAAGGTTCACCGCGAGGATTCGTAAAAAACTAATACTCGGAAGGGCTTGATTCGATCAATTTTTGATAAAAAGTTATATGTAGGGTTTTTATCAAAAATTGATCGGATCAAGCCCTTCCGAGTATTCTTTTTTTACGAATCCTTACGGTGGACTTTGAAAACATATTTTAAAAATATTGAGCGGTTCGGATTGTCGAAATTTGATCCGGAAAGTTGGAAAAAGGCTAAGTCCCTCGTTGTAGCAAAATGAGGGAGCCCTCATTAGAAGTGCTCCATATATATATATATACTCCCTCCGTCCCTTTTTAAGTGTGTTACCTAAAAATTTCAACTATTTTTCTCTCACATCAACTTTTACAACTTTTGCATCTACTTTCCATTACTTACCATTATCAATATAATAATACCCACTAACTTTTTAAAAAGAAATCTACTTTTAAGGGCAAAATAGGAAATGTACCCACTAACTTTTCAAAACACACTTATTAAGGGACAGTCCAAAATGGAAATGTACACACTATAAAAGAGACAGAGGGAGTATTTTTTTGCAAAATGACAATATTCATTGTTAAAAAATGAAAATGGCAAAGGTAAAATGGCCAATCCCGATGTGAATGATCTAACTTATGTGACATTTAGAAAATACCAACCCCATTTCACTAACTCAAAAAGCCAGATTATTTCGATTTCCAAGGCAAGTCATTATCTCACAATATATCAACAAAATAATTCAAGTAAATCCAAATGCCAATAAGCCAGCTTTAGTGGAACGCGGAGTAAAAGTCAATAACGACAAGTGGCATGTCTTTTAATACTTCCTCTGTCCCAATTTGTTTGCTCTCTACGAATATATGTGCTATTTTTAAATGTTTATAACTTTTTATTTGTAGTGTTTTTAAAGTTTTTGAAAATTTTGTTTTATAGAACTAATTGAGATGAATCAAATAAGATCCATATTGCATATAATAAGATCTCAATTAGTTCTATTAGATAATTTTTTTTAAAACTTTAAAAACATTATAAATAAAAAGATATAAATGTTTGAAAATGACACGGATATTCGTAGTGAGCAAACAAAATGAGACAGAGGGAGTACATTATGGATTTGAAAACTATAAGAGTTTCAAAATGACACACATAACCATAATGAGCAAACAAATTGGGACGGAGGGAGTAACAGAATCTGGAGACAAGGATGATAATCACAGGCCCCGACAAAATTCACTAAACTATGCAGTTATGACCGATAATCACCGACTCAGCCCAAAGATGTTCATTATTTCATTGAGCTAGGTGTCTTCAGTGACATGATACAGTGTTTTTTTTTTTTTTCTCTCTCTCAAATTAAGGCTGTTAAATGCAGTTATGACCGTCCTGTGATAATAAAATATTAGAGAACCCAATAAATTATGTTACTACATTTAAAAAACTTCGCATATATATAGTTAATACAGTACTGTATATTTTATGATTAGAGGTATACGGACGCAACTGTTACAATCAATGTACTCCGTAATAGTATTCACTGTATCACCTTAGTCATATTCCCTTTTTTTTTTTTTTGGGTAGGGCGGCAACGGAAACAGAAAAAACAAGGCACGGTCCATATATTTATGTGCTGTCCATATTCATATTCGCCGGATTATTTAGTTCTTTTTAATGTCCATATTTCTGTTGACTTTTACCGTAAGAATACAAGGCAATAATCACGAGAATGTGTAACGGAAAGTCGCAAATAGCGTAGTAAAGAATATCACAAATGGTGTGAACAAAATTAAGACAAATGGAACGACGTAATATTTCCCATGAGAAAGCACATAGCATTTTCACTCCTGTGATGCACATCAGTTTTTAAATGAAACATTTTCAAAATTACAAAGGTGTTGTTTCCAAAAACTAAATGAAGTTAGCAACTAAATTAATTGACTTTTCGAGTTATATATTGTGAGGAAATGACCTGTCTCGTAAAACGTTATATGTCAGTTTTTAAGTCAGTTTGAGAATAACTTTTAAATTTAAAATATACTCCATAACAAATATCTCGCAAGGTGACCGTGAGAAAGTAATAAATTATTGACCATGAGGTCGCATGTTAAAATTCCACGAAAGACAACCATCATAAATCTTTGGGCCACCAAAGATAATGCCTAATCGTTATCTTCTGGGCCCAAGAATTAATCAATGTGAGCACAAGCTAGCCCAGACACACAGTTATGAAAATAAAAAATTCACCAATCACCACAAATTCGACACACCATATAAATTGGGCCTACGCAGCACATCTCATGTTCGGTGCATATTCTCTCTTTATTTTGACAATAGCTTCCTCTGGCCATTGGGGTCTGGTCTGGTGGTAAAAGGTTAGTGGGTGAAAGAAAGTTCAGAGAGAGAGAGAGAGAGGAGAGAGATGGGGAGGCTGTTTGTGGTCACTCTAGAGGGAAAGATCTACGGCTGCAAGCACTGTCAAACCCATCTAGCTCTCTATGAAGACATCGTTTCTAAGGTTTACTTCTCTTCTCAACTTTCGATCGGTCACTGCTTTCTTTATTTTATTTATTTTCATTGCCTTAAAAGAATTTCTTTTATTTTCTGTTGGTATATATGCTTTTTCGGTTGTCTTGTTTCGATACAAATTTTGTCCCTGATGATCGGAGATAGTTGATAATTGAAATAGAATGACGACCGATTTCTCCCCACCTTGAAATGAGGAAAAACCCCAATTGGGTCTTTTATCCCTTGACTCCGTATTTTGCTACTGTATTCATATCTGTAGCTACCCAAAACAGAAGAGTGTGGTTGGTTAGTGAATAATTTGCTCTTATGAAAGTCTTGGTTGGTAATTTATCTTGATCTATGTCACTCGGACTTTGTTACCGCGAACGTATCCAAGTTTCGGACTCATGTAATTCTCATACAACAGCATTGCAACAGCATTGGGATACTGAAATATTCATCTACTTTAGGATATTTGTTTGTTTCGTCGGGTAGATTATGTTTCTAAGGTGCCATATAATCCTCATTCATCGATGTGTAAAGTTTTATGATTTTGCATTAAAATTGGATCTGTTTTAAGGTGTGTATCAGTGTATACGCATCAACATAATATATAATAGTATATGTTTCTTTACCACTTTTGGCAACTAAAACTTGGATGTGGAAGATACGATATGGTTGTAAACAAAGGGGGAAGGCCAACATCTTTAGTTTACGCATCCCAAATTATTCAACTTCGGTTTGGTGGTTAATAATCAAAATTGCAGTGATGAATTCCTTCGATTGATTTTCACGTACAAGGCCTAATGTTTGTTTTCTTCTGTTAGATTTGTGTCAAGTTTATGTATTCGGAGCTTTCTGGGAAGCAAATGTTCTGACTATGTGCATTTCCTATGTTCTTTTATTCAGTCTTTCCAGTGCAGGCATGGGAAGGCTTATCTCTTCAACAAGGTGTAAGTTGTTTCTTAACTTTGGGCAAGCTCTTGTTTGCACGACTTTGTTTTGGGTATATGATTTAACATTTTGTTCAAGCCATGAAATGCCATCTATTTATGAAGCTTTCTGTCTTGTTCCTGTTGGAACTGTAAGGCACGTTTCCTTTTCTTTTTCTTGCTTTCGATATGTTTGTTGGTGTGGAGGGGAGGGGTGGGGTAGCCCTACACAGAGGTATAGTTCCATTCAAGAAAGGGCAATGTTGGTTAGCCAACCTTCTACTAAGTGAAGATATGAATAAATTTTATAGACTTGTGCGAATAATGTAGTTCGACTGGGACAAATCCCTATGCTTGTGCATCAATCTTCACATCGCAATCAAGTCTAAATCATGGGAGGAAAGAAATGGTGGTAGAAGTTCCTTGCCTGTCCAGGTTGTCTGCACCTAAATTTGCTTATTCAAACTGCATGGTGAATATGGAAGTTTTACCCCATGACTTGCTTAAATTTATGAATAATCACATCTCCGACAAAAAGGGACGAAAAATGAAATTGGGCTCTCTTCCCCAATTTCACGACCCAAAGAAATTCTGAAATCTTGGCATTCCTTGAAATAGTGAAGTGCCAATTGTATGTTTGGGATGTGATTCCTTTCTTGCAGTCAATTCTTCTAATCACCGATAAACACTTATTCGTTACCCTTGTATTTTTGTATCAAGGGTTTTTAAAATGTTGGTTTATGAATTGAGCGTTAGTTGCTTAACATAGCTTCTTTTTTTTTTATTTATCGGCTGCTTAACAAAGAATAGTGCCTTCACTGTGTCTGTGTCGATTAGTCAGCGAGTCCCCATGTTTATCTACTATATACCCAAATGCATATGAACCAAACAGGAGAGATATCGATTGTGCAAATGCTGTTGTGGGTATTCAGCATACAAAAGGAGGAATTGTATAATGGGGGTCCGGGGATTCTTGTGATTGGGCTTTGAGTTATGCGCTCTATGGACATAATCAGTCGTTAATATTGTGCATTGACGCGGAAATACTCGATGTTCTTATTTTATACTCTTCACTCCTATTTCCGGCAGAGTGAATGTAACTGTTGGGGATAGTGAAGAAAGAGTGATGATGACGGGACTGCACACTGTTGCTGACATTTTCTGTGTCGGATGCGGATCAAATGTGGGATGGAAATACGTAAGTACTGGAGGCATCTATTCTAAATCTTGCTGTTTGTACAATGTGTGGCGTGTATATGGTTTTTACTTACTTGGGTCATTTTATTTGCAGGAATTTGCCAATGAAAAGAACCAAAAGTACAAGGAAGGAAAATCTGTCCTTGAGCGGTTAGTGTGATCACTCAGCTTACTCACTTCAGTATTGCCTTTGTTGTCCCTTTCCCTGCATAATCTTATTTGAGTCAGATTCTTGGAGGGATTTTTGACAGTGAAAACTTTGGTATCATAAACTCCACGGATCCATGAATCATGATCCAAATATAGCCTAGAGGGGCGAAAGATGTTTGAGATTTATAAATTTTGGACAGGTTTAAGATTTCAGCCCCAGATGGAAACAACTACTGGGCAAGTCACGAAGCACATGTCGGTGGAAGTGATGCAGATGATGTTTGATTTCTCTTCATTCCAAATGTACATCCTTAATCCCCACAGTTCTTTTATTCAACTTATGAATTCTCGAAGTGGTAATTTCTAATTTCAGCAGCTGCAATAGCCTTTTGACGTGTACCAAAGCTCCATTGGTAATACTGGGTTTATTGTTGCATTCAAACTTATGTTAAAAGATCTATGATTCTAATTGCAATTATATTGTACTTTTGGTTAAAGATGCTCTGTTTTCTGGAAACTTGTTTACAGAAAATACAGAACATGTGTTTATTGTTCGAAACTTTTAGTTTATAATAAGAATTCTGTAGGAACTGGGTAGGATCACATTTTTTGAAGAAAAGATTGAAAAGATTTCTCAAGAACCGTTTCGTTAGAACATGAGTAAGCTACGGAAATGATATCCGTTTTTGCGTCCTAATTTTTCTTTTAAAAGGTACTTTTGCAAAATTCTGTGACCAAGCGGGGCCGTTATTCTTTGCTTGTTTATTTCTGTCCCCTTCCTTGTTCTTACTAAAACATATAAAGCTGATAAACGTTCACGGTGAACAGAATTTCTAGAAATCCGGTGGAAGAGGATTTTGAAAAGGATCAGTTCTACAAATTGAGTATCCCGCAAAGCAAGCCATTCTTGTGCTCAAATGCAGCTATATTGGTGATCGAGTAAATTGAACAAGAGTGAAAAATCAGGGGTAACTAAGGCCATGTTTGATTGAGTGAAGTAAAAGAGACGGGCTAAATAATTCTGTACGACGAGCTGTCTGGACAAGTAGTGAGAGGATTACTACCACATCTCCTCCAAACTGTATTCTGTATGATGTTCAGAATTAGGTGCATCTGATCAAAATTAGGAGAATCAGATGAAAACAGGCACTAGTTTTCCAAGTATTTTTGTCCTCCAATCTTGAAGTGATGCTTCCAAGTGCAAGGCGATGAACTGAAAAGGAAGTAGTATGTTACTACATAACAAATCAAAGCAATAAAATCAGCTGGAGAAGAGTGAGTCCTATAAAGGTTCATCCAACACAATCAGAGGTTCTGCACTCCAACTAGCAGGTGGCACATATTCAAAATGCAATTTTACTACAAATCGCAGTAAAAACTCTGCAAACCCATGTTTCACTTACATATACATACCGGAAATACATATAAGTTAAGATCCATAGTCCATTCAATCAGACATTCATACAAAAGCTAATAGTAACAAAAGACTACCACGAAACCCTCAAGCAACAGCTACAGCTTCAGCAGGGGCTGCTACAGTTACATCCTTATGAGGAGCAGCAGCAGCAATAGAACCTTCACCACCAGTTTTGGCATCCTTGGTGGTGGGTGCTGGCGGAGGAGAAGGCTTCAGGTGTGGAGGTGTATTGTGCTTAAGCTTTATGAGTATCTGCCTCATCCTCGCTAGATCAGTTGGTTTTCCAGGCTTTGGCCCTTGAACCACAGAAATGGATGGCTGCTTCTCCTGATCTTTCTTTCCTCTCTTCTTTGCTATAGCTGGCACTTCATTAGGGACGAGGTCTGCAATTGTCTTCCAGTAGTTTTTGTCTGCATCGGCATGGAACTTCTCTTGGCTGGCCAGAAATACCTGAAATGCACGATACAAAGTTAGAAGTACAAGAGGCATTTTTGCTTCTCAGTACACAGGACGAAGGCTCTATTTGGTTGCATTATAACAAAACCATGTAGGAACTTATTTGGTTGACGATGTCTTAAACTTATTTGTTGGAGTTCTTCGGAAAATGTATGCATATTAGGAGAAAGTATTGAAAAGATGTTTCAAGAAAATAATGATTGAAAGGCAGCTCACTGGATAGATGATTGTTCCAACAAGTCATTTTAATATCGAACTGTAGGAGTCATCATCTAGATGGTCATCGATAAAACCATGAGATCCAGTGCACAGCCCGAGGGTACCATGCTTTAAACTTGAAAATACGTCAACTATTTATAGGATACTTCAAGACTTTCATTAGCAATGAAGGTATTCATTATTCTTTCCCTCAATAATTTGGTGTTAAAGTTTATCCCATATGTTTCCCAGGACAATATAAAGCTAAGACATACACCTTTCCTCCTCAGCATAGGGCTATCCACTATCCATACAACCAAGGCACTCAACTTTTCTAAATCCAAAATGTATTATCCCTTGAGTAGCACGGACACGGAAACAGACACTGCAATTCTAAAAACATGGACACAGACATGTCCCTGCCGTGTCCGACACGTGGATATGACGACTTGTAGAAGTGTCGGTGCTTCAAAGATTACCCCTATTGTTACCTTTTTTATTAGAACTCCCTAGGCATGCCTAAAAGCATAGTATTATGAATTGTTTGAAAAAATTACAAGAGTTCATTTCTCAGCCCATCTCATGTCTTCCCACTGTCTAGGCAAACATGGACTGAAAGATAAATTCCTAGATGTAGTTGAACCAAGGCCCCATCAAGTTTCATTCATATATGTATTTTTTTGTTGATGAACATTCCCTTATCCATGCACTTACATTCGGTATTTTAAAAAGGATAGTTGACCATCAAATGCATTGACTTGGGTAGCATGTCCAAAATGTAATGACAGTTGAAAACCCCTAACTCGGGTGGTCACATTTAGTCCACATTGCAAGACAGTCCAAATTAAACACTTTACATTATGAAATTAGATTTTCCATGAGTCATTGGCATATCCTTATCAAGCCCACTACCTTGTGTGGGTTACTCTGCATATTGCCATTTTTGCACAATTTGCCACCATCACACCATGTGTTTTTCATGTAATGGAAGGTAACCAAATAAGTATGGTTTTTTATTTTATTTTTTATTATCACATATGAAATAAAAAATCGTTTTGGACAAATAACCAACTAAGACACCAAAAATTTATTCTGGCATCTGAAAAAACCTCCATTCTCACCTTCTCCTTTTCTCTGTTAGCAGCTTTGCCGGTTTCACAGCTGACCTTTCTTTTACTGTAGAAATCAACCTTGTAGTCCTCTGCTTCCTCAATAATTTGGCTCAACAATTCCCTCTCTTTCTTCTCCTTCTCCTCAAGTCGAATCGCATTCAGCCTAATTTTTTCCAAAAAGGCAACATAAATACTACTCATCAGCGCAACTTTTTTTTTAGACTTCTAGTCAATCAAGTTATAAAATTAGTCTAACCCTTTGCTCAACGTAGGGCCAGTCATTTGGTGAGAAAACAAAGGATTAGAATTTCTCTCCAAATCACTCATTTGGACTGATTTGGTCAGAAATTGAGAGAAAAATACAAAATAAAATGTTTTGATTGGCTCCTTCCCTTTCTCACCAAAAATGGTGAGATTTGGTCAGAAAGAGCTCGCCTCTCTTATCTCCTCGTTTCTTTCCATCCAAAGGGGGTGTAATGTGCACAAATCTTGAGTTTTCTATTTTCTCTCCTCTTTCTTTCCAAACCAAACAAACCCTAAAAGTCCAAACTCTATAGAGTAAAACGAAAAACAAAAGAAACCTTCTAATCAATTCACAGATCAAAGTCCAGTGGATAACAAAAAAACAAAAAACTAACCTCCTCCACTCTCTAAGAGCAAATCCATCTCCGTGTTCCATCTCCTCTGGTGGCGGCAAAATCGGCCCATCCGCCGCCGCATAGCCACCGTCAAACCCCATCCCATTCGCTTCAGTCGAGAACGACGAGAATTCCGCTGGATCGGCCGAAAATCCACTGCCCGAGACGAAGACCGGCGACTCGCCGCCGATGGCCGAGTCGACGACTGACTCAGATCCGGCGAAGTTGGAGAACGAGTCGTAGGCTACGTATACGCTGTCTTCGTCGTCGAAAGCCTGGGCTTTGGGGGCGGGTCGTGAGTCGTCGCTGAGTTGATCGAACGAGTCAGTAGAGAATGAAGACGCCATGGCTGTGTTGGAAATCTCTGAACCCCGAGTTGGTCGCTATATTCCTGCGTGCTCATGCTTCGGTGTAGTGTAATTATCTTCGTTTGATTTGCGGCGTAATTACTTCATACCCCCTTAAACTACCACACTGTTCCAAATTATCCCTGGAATTATAAAATTATACACTTAACGACCTTTCAACTATTTAATCCTTTTAATTTGGGCTCCTTAATCTTCCGTCGCTGAACAACTAATAACTATTTAATTCTTAATGCTTTTAAACTATTTAACCTTGGCCGCAACTTGGAAAGAGGGAGCTAGAGAGAGAGAGAGAGAGAGAGAGAGAGAGGTGGTTAGGTTCTTCACCCATCCCCATCGCCTATTTCCCTTCTTCCCCCGTTCCTTGTTTCTCCCTCAGTCTCTGATCTCTTCCTTCTTCTTCACCTCTCTGTCCCCCACCTGATCCGGTTTTATCTCCTCTCTTGCCTCATGGTTGTGAGAGGTTGAGACCCTTTCCTTGCGGATATGAGATCTCTCCATCACCCATCATTTTTTGACTCGGGAGGCCCAAATATGGGGTTGGGCCCTTTGATTTGATTGGCTTTGCCGATGAATTTGTAGAGCTCTCCACCAGCGACGATGGTGGCGTCTGCAACGAATCGGGTGTTGGTCTTTCAGCCTGCGGCAGGAATGAGCTTTAGTTCCTTCACAAGTATGTCTGATGCGGGTCCGTCCTCGACATTGTTTTCTTGCGACTTTTTTGTTTTGTTGTTTGTTTATGTTTTTTGTATTTCAGACCTTTTGAATCTTTTGTAATCATTTTATTTGGTAATGGAATGATCTTTCTTTGTTTAAAAAAAGAAACTATTTAGTCCTTTTAATTTGGGCTATCTTAAGCTCAAAAGTTTATCTTTCAGCAAATCACACGTAGAGATAGTTCTATTCGTGCATTGCCGGAAGAACTATCTATTGTTTTTCTCAGGTGTTATCAATTATTTTGCGGCTAGTTCATATGGAGTTTTGCACCGACTTTAATTGGGCTCTTCGCAAGTGGGCGGTGGATTGGACCGTCATGATTAATTGAGGTGTGCGAAAGCTGACCCAGACACTTTGAGTTAGCAATAAAAAAAAAATCGTACATGACGAGCTATTTCACATCTTAATAATTTGATGATGCAATGGTCTAGAAAGGTGTTAATGGAGATAAAAATCAGGGGAGACCGATTGTGGGTTGAGTGGAGGAATGCAATCTAGACAAAATATCTAGTCTTTAATTATGTTAAATATACATATCATTATCGGCATTCTATTCCTATTTTAAGGAAACAAATATTTGAAAACTATTACGGGCTCTTTTATGGTGCTTATTACGGCGAAGATTAAGCTAAAAGGTTTAGATAGTTAAAGATGGTCAAGTATTAGGATTTATGGTTTGTAGAGTAATTTAAAAGGTATGATAATTTAGGGGGAAAAGATGTAATTAATTCTTGATTTGCTGGATGGCTGGCTTGATGCCAGTTCAAGTGGGTCGGGTTAAGCCCAGCCCAAGGTTAAGAAAAATATCAGCTGTAACCCAAACCAAAGTTTGCCTCTGATTTGCTTTTATTGGGCCAACCTTAGCCTAGTGTCCGTATTTCGAAATATAGTTTTACAGTACAATTTTAGTGACGAGAGACCAAACCAAAATTGTAGTAATCAAATTATGGAGATCTAATGGGATTTTTTACATGCTAGCTGTCAGTTATCTAATGGATAACCCTTCTCTTTTGTCTAGGCTTAGGAACGGCCAGTAAAAGGATAAGACTTTTAAGCACGACCCAAGCGAGTTAGTTTATTACTTGACGAGAGAATTTTAAAAAATCTTTAGGCATGATTCGCATGAATCAAGTTTGAAAATGGTTCCGGGCAAATTAGATATACACGCGGCACCGTGCAAACAATTTTTTTTACTCCGGGTAAATTTTCGGGAGCTTTTTTCTATGGAAAATGCTAACGGGTGCAATGTTGCATTCTTTGAGAGTACAAAAAGGTACACTTGTGGGTCCCATTTATACTTTAAAAGTGTATTTTATAGTATAAGTGAGACTCAATAAGTATATTTTTTTTGTACCATTAACAGGGTGCGCCCGTTAGCAAGACCCATTTTCTATTACTTGAGAAGAACTTCTACAGAGTTCGATTATTCTCTAATTGTTTTTTTCATTAGTTTGGATCGCCTAGGCTTCGCCTTGGTGCATTTCATTGGTTAAAGTCATTTTCTTCATAAGTCACGTAACAAAATACTCATAAAAAATAAAATGTCAAAATGGATTGCTCAAAATTGGACAGGGTACTTGTAGCGGCTGGCTTCACCATGATCCGTCTGGCCCCCTACCCACTGCAGGGTTCACCAGCGTCGAATACGTGGTACCAAGGACTAAGCCCGAGATCGGGGCACAGTTGAGAGAGGGGTGGCATCCA
>JAXBDA010009912.1:0-11555 GCA_036023075.1 Gaultheria prostrata
CCCCCCCCCACCCCAAATGATTTGGGGACTAGAGGGGTTTTGTCGTTGTTGTTGTTGTTGGTTGTGTAAATAATGATTATCTAACTGCTGCGAGTAGATTCACTACTTGCTGAAGAGTCCCCTAGTCTAACAGAATGAACTCAGAGTTAACTATGGTTGAGAAGCAAAGATAATGCCCTCAATCGTAAATTGCTAGGTTTATGGGGGTTGGTGAATGATTGGGGCATGCTAAGTTTTGATGTGATTAGGTGGCCAATCCAGTTCCAGCCCGGGCACAAAATATCTTTCTAGTGATTACCCATTTGTCCGAACTGCCTTCGGTTAATAGTGAATTGTTGAATCTTTGATGTGGCGGATTACATTCGATATTTTGGTTCGAACGTGTGTCAAAAGATGGGATGTGAAGAATGCGAAGATAATGATAGAATATTGTTTAGTACTTTAGTCATGTGAATTACTCCCTCCGTCCCAATTTCTTGGGCCTCTTTCCTTTTTTCAAAAGCTCAAAAAATTCTCGATATCTTTTAATTTATAATATTTTTTATATTCAATATGGATCTTGTTTGATAGATCTCAATTAATTTTGTTAAACAAAGATTTCGAAATCATAAAAAACCTTATAGATTATGAGATATAGACAATTTTGTGAGACGTTCAAAAAGGTAAACAGGCCCAACAAATTGGGACGAAGGGAGTATTTAACCCAATGGGGGTAAATCTGTGCTGTTAGTTGTAATGGCAGAGAAGGTTGGGGAGATATTTAACCCGCTACGGTAGCTCACCGGTTTAATGTTGTCCCCGGGTTTGTGTTTAACTGTTGGCAGTGCCCCAAAACACCTGACTTTTGGGAATCACAGGAATGGGTTTTATCCTTTAGGGATGAGTCCAAAGTGGCCCTACCTTAAGGGGATTCTGTCACAAAAAAAAGGCCAGAAAGAAGAGGTTTTGCTCAATGCACACAAACTTTGGTGCAAGTCTGGGATTCAACAAACGCTGTTGTAATTTGATTTTCCATCTTTCCAATAAGATGCAGTTAACTTAGAAAAATAAAGAACTGTTATTGTCCGATAAGTGAGTATTGGAATTCCTCCATGGAATCATCTCTCTCGTTAAGAGTCCGTACTATCATATCCCAAGTCTGCACTTTTAGAACCTAGACTATACGGCTGGGTCATTCTTCCTTAGATGGTCCTGGCATTCTAGACTTTCGGTATTTTTGAAATGAATGGGTGTTTGCCGCAAAATAGAGCATGTGTATAGGGTAATTTAAAACACTTGTTTCTGGGTGTACATGATTGTGTCAAAAGCCATGCACAGTTTAGGGAGGCTATTTGATTTCGTTAAAGGTTTACATCAGTGACACTACTTTCTGCTGTAAATTGTATGATCTTAGCTCTTCCTGTATTTCTGCAAATCATAGCATTTCAGTGAATATACATTTATCGGTGAGTTAGCCATAACATTGGTAGATGATACACTGTATCTATAAGAAAATGTTGCATATCTCCTCGTGTTCTCTGGCATCTAGTTAGTTATTTGGCATTTGAGCTGTGGCTTCAGAAACAGCAGGGGGATTTTGGTTACTTAAAAGATGTGGCCTGTCTTATTGACGTGAACCTCAAGCAGGCTTCTTGCTGTTGTATTGTGATTGTGATTGTCAATATGAACCTTTATCCCTTGATCAATTATCCACTCTAAAGTAGAGGACCTAGTAGCACATATTTATATCCTCATATGTTCCTTTGATTCTCTTTCCTCAGGCAAGCCGTTCCCCAGTTTTCAGAGCCATGCTTGAAAATGAGATGGAGGAAAGCCTGAGTGGTACCATCAAGATCTGTGATGTATCATACGATGCTCTTCGCGCCTTTGTAAACTACTTGTACACCGCCGATGCTGGCCTTGATGAGCAAATGGCCTGTGATCTTTTAGTCTTGGCTGAAAAATACCAAGTGAAACACCTCAAGACCTATTGTGAGAAGTTCATGGTGTCAAAATTGAATTGGGAAAATGCACTAGTCAGTTTTGCCTTTGCTCACCAACACAGCGCAAAGAACTTGGTTGATTCAGCTCTATCTTTGATCATGGATAACATGGATAAGCTAAGTAAGCGAGAGGAATATCTGGAACTCGTGGAAAAGGATCCTCGGCTTGTTGTTGAAATCTACGAAGCTTACCTCTCCAAACAGGTAAATACTGCAGCACACAAGGATTCCTTGTCGAAGCCATGACGATAGCTCGATTGTGTTTCTTCTTTTTTTCTCTCCATTTCTCTCTTTCTTTTTGGGCATGGAAAGCTGATGCAACAATTATGGTCTACTTTGGGGTTTTCTACGTAATCGTTGGATATGATTGTCGTCTGTCTGGTGTTCAAAATTTGGTGGAAACTGGATGTAAATGAATTTTCAGGCTTTTGTGGTCTATTATAAAGGAGTTGATTTTAGAAATGTATTCGATGCATTCTTTTACAGAAGCCGGATTCCTGCTGTGCAAGCAACGCACGGCATTGTGCAGCACACCCCAAAACGGCATCGTTTTGGGGTCAAGCAAGGTGCTTCGTCAAATGCAATCTTGTGGGGCTTACTTCCGGGTCTCACACGAATGATCCGAACCATTAATAATTTTAAAATAATTATTCAAGTGATGTTAGAGAAAATCATGCCCATCGGATATTTGTACGAAATTGATCTAATTGGGTTTGATTTTTCATTCAGAATTCAAGACCTTATAATTCGAAAGAATCTTCAAGAAATGTTATATAATTGTGGGCATGGTAACTTGTTGATCTGAACCGTTGGTGTCGTAGAGCTCGTTGAGAAGAGCATCAGTTAAAAAAATATTTTGATCAGACATCGATAGGTATCAAAATACTATAATTGTTGTGTCATTGATAGGTATCAACATACTATAGTGTTTTGATACCTATGAATGCTCTTCAACGAGCCCTACGACACAAACGGTTCAGATCAATCGGTTATCATGTGCACAATTATATAACATTTCTTGAAGATTCATTCAAATTATAAGGTAATGAAAATCAAACCAATTAGATCAATAATTACATACAAGTATCCGATGGGCCTTATTTTTTCCAACCCCACTTAAATAATTACTTTAAAATTATTTAACGGTTCAGATCGTTTATGTGGGACCCGAAAATGAACCCCACAAGATCGCATTTGGCGAAGCACCTTGACCCCAAAATGATGCCGTTTTGGGATGTGGTGCCGTGCATTGCTTGCACAGCAAGAACCGGCTATGTGCTGCACGTGCGTTGCTTTCCGGAAATCCTTTAGGGATCGACCCTTATGTACAGACCGGCGCGGGGTGTGGGTCCCAAAAGGTCGATCCGAGCTGTTCATCCATCTCAAAATTGAATTTTGATGGTCCCCCACGGAGATCAACTCAATCGGACGTATCTAAGTGCTCGATCCAAAATCACCCCATTTCGTTCAAATGTTTTTGGATGCAATGGGGTGATTTTGGATCGAGCTTTTAGGACCATCCGATTGAGTCGATCCCCGCTTAGACCCACTCGGAATTTGATTCTGAGATGGATGAACGGCTCGGATTAACCGTGTGGGACCCACAAGGGGGTCCACGGAGCCGGTCGGTACGTGATCGGTACCAACCGATCGGTACTAATAGCAAGGTTCGTTGCTTTCACAGCACGACAGCAGGCTCCCGGCTTCCTTATCTTCCCCATCAATGCATAAGGCTTTCTGGCATAAAATCTTCAATTCTTTGTATAGATTGTTGTATTCACTATTCAGGATTCGGTAGAACGTGTTTGGTCCTTGATCTGATTAACTAGATGGCTATATTTTGTTCAAACTATTCACCAAATTCTTCACTCAATCTGTCTAAATCAAACCAAACCAAGCATTATATCCCAAATCAATTGGGGTCAGCTACATGAATCTTTTTCCTCCATTGAGCTCTGTCAAGTGCTGCTTGCTCACTTAGCCCTAGTAGACTCAAATCCTTGTGCACTACCGCATCTAATGTCAATTGGGGTCTTCCCCTCCCTGGGGCGTTGCTACTCAAAGCTATCCTCCTATCCGCTCTCTTTACTACTGTATCCGCTGGCCTACGATAGACATGCCTAAACCACCTAAGCCTATTTTCCCTCAACTTCTCCTCTATAAGTACTACACCTACCATCTCACAGACTGTTTCATTTCTAATCTTATCTCGTCTAGTTTTACCACACATTCACCTCAACATTCTCATTTCCGCTACACTTATCTTATTCACCTGCAGTTTCTTAATAGGCCAACATTCTGTCCCGTAAAGCATCGCTGGTCTTATGACAGTTACTCAATTTGTCTAATTGCAAAAATTATTCTTTTAAACATTCTCACCTTTAACATGTGGTCAATAGTGGAGATCTACCAATTGTCTTTCTTATCTGTTTGGTACTTTATTTATTTATTTTACCTGGTTTATCTGTTTGTTCGACTAGAAGAATATGATGTGTTCAAAGACGGCTCCAGGATTTACATTCGGCAATGATAAAACAAAAAATGTAACGAAAATTACCGTATACTAAGGTTTATAAAAAAATGAACCTTAGTAAATATTTGAAAAATGGAGGGAGAATGTTGTTTCTTTTGAATTCATTCTACCAAAAAAGACTTATAAATAGGGTGTGGTCCCCAAAATTTGGTTATTGAGTTTTGGTAATTGAGAAAATGTTGTTACTTTTGATTATCCAAATGCCAAAATTTGGTTATTGGCTAAAAGGTTGTTATCTTTGATTATGCCAATGTGAGCCAATTTTTGAACAAACATTGTTAACTTTAGTTATTTAGATGTTTTGATTATTCCATTGGTGATGCTCTTAGATCAATAATTACATACAAGTATCCGATGGGCCTTATTTTTTCCAACCCCACTTAAATAATTACTTTAAAATTATTTAACGGTTCGGATCGTTTGTGTGGGCCCCGAAAATGAACCCCACAAGATCGCATTTGGCGAAGCACTTTGACCCCAAAATGATGCCGTTTTGGGGTGTGGTGTCGTGCGTTGTTTGCACAGCAAGAACCCGGCTACGTGCTGAACGTGCTTTGCTTTCCGGAAATCCTTTGGGGATCGACCCTTATGTACAGACCGTGTACCGACCGGCACGGAGACCCCTTGTGGGTCCCACAAGGTCGATCCGAGCCGTTCATCCATCTCAAAATTGAATTCCGAGGGCCCCTCGCGGAGATCAACTCAATCAGACATATCTAAGTGCTCGATCCAAAATCTCCCCATTTCGTTCAAATTCTTTTGGATGATTTTGGATCGAGCTTATAGGACCGTCCGATTGGATCCCTCTTGGGCCCACTCGGAATTTGATTATGAGATGGATGAATGGCTCGGATTAACCATGTGGGACCCACAAAGGGGTCCAAGGAGCCGATTGGTACGTGATCGGTACCAACCGATCGGTACTAATATCAAGGTTCGTTGCTTTCACAACACAACATCAAGCTCCCGGCTTCCTTATCTTCCCCATCAATGCATAAGGCTTTCTGGCATAAAATCTTCAATTCTTTGTACAAGAGCACTACATACCCAGAATTTGATACCCAGAATTGACCCAAACACACACACAAGAGATTGGGCTCCACACACACTGGATGTGCATTGTGTGTGGAGCCCACACACTTGTGTGTGTGTTTGGGTCAATTCTGGGTACTTAGCATTTTTGTTCTTTGTATAGATTGTTGTATTCACTATTCAGGATTCGGTAGAACGTGTTTGGTCCTTGATCTGATTAACTAGATGGCTATATTTTGTTCAAAACTATTCACCAAATTCTTTACTCAATCTGTCTAAATCAAACCAAACCAAGCATTATATCCCAAATCAATTGGGGTCGGCCATATAAATCTTTTTCCTCCATTGAGCTCTGTCAAGTGCTGCTTGCTCACTTAGCCCTAGTAGACTCAAATCCTTGTGCACTATCGCATCTAATGTCAATTTGGGTCTTCCCCTCCCCGGGCGTTGCTACTCAAAGCTATCCTCCTATCCGCTCTCTTTACTACTTCATCCGCTGGCCTACGATAGACATGCCCAGACCACCTAAGCATATTTTCCCTCAACTTCTCCTCTATAGGTACTACACCTACCATCTCGATCGCGGACTGTTTCATTTCTAATCCTATCTCGTCTAGTCTTACCACACATCCACCTCAATATTCTCATTTTCGCTACACTTATCTTGTTCACCTGCAGTTTCTTAATAGGCCAGCATTCTGTCTTGTAAAGCGTCGCTGGTCTTATGGCAGTTACTCAATCTGTCTAATTACAAAAATTATTCTTTTAAACATTCTCACCTTTAACATGTGGTCAATAGTGGAGCCAATTGTCTTTCTTATCTGTTTGGTTCTTTATTTATTTATTTTACCTGGTTTATTTGTTTGTTCGACTAGAAGAATATGATGTGTTCAAAGGACGGTTCCAGGATTTACATTCGGCAATGATAAAAAAAAAACGCAATGAAAATTACCGTATACAAAGGTTTATAAAAAAATGAACATTTATATATTTTGGTTGAAAATTTATTGGCCTTAATTTATTTTGTTTTATTGAGCTATATTATCTACTTTTACTCACGAATTTAAGTGAGATTTATCTATTTTTTGATTACGTACTAATAGATTATAGTGCTCTTGGTTGCGTTGGCTTAATTTTTGCATGTTTGATAAGCTGAGTTCAACTTTTGAGTAATCCATCCTTGTGTAATTCAACTTTAAATTTTTGCATATTTGATAAACTGTGAGTTGAATTTTTGAGTAATCCATCCTTGTCTAATTCAACTGCAACTCCTACTTTTTCTATCGCTGATTATTTCGTATTGAAGAAATCATGTGTGCCTCATTTTTAATACTAGGATTGGGTACGTAATCTGCACGTACTCATTACCAACAATCATGTACTATTTAGATCCAAATCAAAATAAAAGCATACACATGTAGAGGCCGGTTTCGGAGACATAACTTTTAACATAAAAATACTCGGAGTCATACGCCAATAATTGAAGCCGTTCAATTTATTTAAAACCTATTAAGAATTTTGGTGGATAATCAACTCGTGCGAATATCGGTAAGGGCTTGTTCATTAATAAGGTCAACTCCCTTAACCACATCGGCTGCGGCCTATTTGTCATGTTCCATTGTATTTAATGAAGCTGACAAATATCTCCAGTTTTCTAATTTTCTCATGTTCCATTGTGTTAGTGAACTTACAAATATCACCAGTTTTCTAATTTTCTCCATTGTCACGAATTTTCGTCAGTTCAAATACTTTTAGATAATCTTTTTACAAAGCATCTAACGTGGGACACTCATGACACCAGGCTAATATTTTTGGTGTTTTTAATATTCTTTATTGACAATTTCAATCGTTTCCATCATCAATTTGTTTCCTTAGTACCGAGTACCATGCATAGATCATTTAATCAATGAAACCTCACATGTTCGGTTTTGTTGAATATCACTTTTTTGTGATTACTGAGGTCAACCCTCAAAGTCACATACTCACATCATCGGTGGAATTTATTATATTTCTCATTTTCCTTTTTCCCATAAACATGACAATATGTTAGGTCCCCAATTTTCTACATTATCACTAAATTATTTCGGCTCTAATACTTTCATATTATGTTCATCTCTATTCTAACGTTGGACTCCCACGGTGTTGGGTTAATGAGACCTCACATGTTCGGTTTTGTTGAATATCACTTTTTTGTGATTAATGAGGTCAATCCTCAAAGTCACTTGAGGTCCATAGTGTCATTTGTTTTCTCAAATTTTCACGACTTTATCGCCTAAGATATCACTAAGCTACGTATAGAAAGAAGAATTTCCCAAATCAGATCACGAGTGGGAGTAAAAAAGTGATATTCAACAAAAGCGAACATGTGAGGTCTCGTAATGATCTATGGTACTTGATACTAAGGAAACACATTGATGATGGAAACGAGTGAAATTGTCAGTGAAGAATATTAAAAACACTAAAAATATTAGCCTGGTGTCGTGAGTGTCCAACGTTAGAATAGTGATGCTATGTAAAGATATGCAAAAGTATTAGAACTGACGAAAATTTGTGATAAGAGGAGAAAATTAAAAAACTAGAGATATTTGTCAGTTCAACCATACATTAACCCAACAACGTGGGATTCCAATGTTAGAATAGAGATGCTATGTACGTGATGAGGTGAATCCTCAAAGTCACATCATCGGTGGTGTTAATTATATTTCTCCTATTCCTTTTTTTTATAAACTTGACAATATTTTAGGTCCCCAATTTTCCACATTATCATAATCACTAAATTATTTCGGCTCTAATACTTTTATATTATGTTTACTTAGCATCTCTATCCTAACGTTTAACTCTCATGATGTTAGAGTATGCGTGTGGATAGGCGCCCCAAGACGCTGAATAATTTTTCGTAAATGTTTAGTAAACAGAGTCGGTGGGCTAGTTGTAAAAGCAAAAGGCATGGGCGGTGGAAGGGCGAGGAGCTGAAAGTAATAACTTAAAGGAAGAGAGGGTAAAATAGTAATTTAAAAAGTGCATAACAAACATTCAAGTATTCAACTGCCGCTTTTATAGTAGCAGGACAGCTTCCTCTCAATCTATTTTTCCAAATCCAAAAGGGATTCTCCACTATAAATAGTTGCCCTACATTAGTACGTACTTGGATTTGCAATGGAGATCATCAGCCCCCGTTGGCACTTTCAAATACTCTTTGCCAATGCTTGAAAAACCCATTGTGTAAAATTAATCAGTGTTCTCGAAGAACCATCACGTGGTGTCCTGGATCAGCCTATACTTGTTGGACTCACAATTAAGTATATGAATCTCACGACGTTGAAGATATAAACAATAAAGTTACCCATCTATTTGACAGTTTAAGCTTTTAAATAAGTTTGTAATTGGCAATCTAATATGGTGTCAGAGCAGACAATAGATCATGTATTCGGCACTGTCTACCTGATAATTAAATACTTGCATGTGTTTAGCCCGCTTAAAGAGAAAAGTCTGGCTGCATTTGAGGGTGCGTATTGCAGATATAAATAACAAAATTACCCCTCTATCTAACAGCTTAAACAATAATAGAATCCATCTAGTCCCCAATTATTGGAGGTATGAGCGGGGATGGTTGAGGACAGACCTAACCTTTGACAATATGCTCAAAGTGTCTGCGCTCAGAATGTCACTGATACAGTGCCCCCCCCCCCCCTAAACCTCCAAGAACCGAGGAGCTACATGGACGTTTTGTTACAGAACCATGCATGGCCCCAAATCAAAAGCCAAAAGGCATAAAAAGGAGCGCACGTACGCCTAGAGACCCAAATCAATTTTCATACTCATTACCATGCTTCATTCATTCATGATCCAGAGTATCTCAGTAATGGCTACGACAAATGATGTTAATAATCTAATACAATATATGGTGCTAAAGTGTTTCATAGCACCACGTGGATGTGCACTTCCGGGACTACTAAATAATTAATCGTATTTGCGTGAATGATTTTGTTTCTTTCGCCTAATTATAAATTCTTAATGATGTCACCCAATACCGTTTAGCTGCTACACGTTCCCTTTGTATTTATCGTGAAATTAATTGGTGATTCCGGAACACTGCCATGTGATACTTTGAATCACTCTAATACCAATTATTCTTGTGAGACCCACGATTATTTGTACAAACCTCACGTAAATTTGTGGTGTTAAAGTGATCCGTAATAACATCACTTTAGTTGTGCAATGGGATTAAATAGTTACTCGTATTTATCTTGGTTTTATGTTTCTGATGACCATCGCCATTAATAAACTAAAATTTGTTAGCTAATTCATTTTCAAAACAGGTACAGCTATCATTCACACAGACAACTTCCAACCTCTTCCCGAAAAAAAACTGCCTGTCGTACCTTCTGTGGCAAGTTATTACACATTAAAAAAGTGAATATTCTTTTGTCACTTTAAAAGAAGTTCGTTAGATTTAAGTTGTCGTTCTTTTTGCACACTGTCGCTGGCCTTGCTTCTAGTAATTAGAATTGTGTTGTATAGAGACGGAGCCAGGAATTTCACTACGCAGGGACGAATTTTTTTTTCAAGATACTTTGAAGGGGCAAGTCTATATAATTCGTAAGAAAATTTATTTTTTTCTATATAAAACTAGAGGTTTTTTTTTCTTTGCAGGGACGACCATCCCTACTGACCCATCTCTGGCTCCATCCATGGTGACGTATTCTATCATCTAATTGGTTTGTTAACCCGTTTTATAATCTGAATTTCCATTTTATTTTAGTACATATGAAATTCCTTTTCCTTTGTTATAAAATATATACTCATCACGAGATGTTGCAATCGAAAATGATTCTATTATTGAATTTGACTTCCCGTAATCTTTCTGGCTTTGGATAAAAAAACTTGTATAATTCCTTTGGTTTCAATGAGAGAGACATATAAAAAAAAAACTTGTTTTGTTTTGCTTTGGATATTGATATCCGTCTCTCTAAATTCCCCTTTCATTTTCCAACCCAACTAACAAAACAACCAATCCGAAGAAATGCGAGCAGGCCACCGTCATCGGTCGTATGACATATTCGGGTCAGACTCCGACGAAGAGGGCGACGCCGGTGGAAGTACGACGACGTTGGATTGCGTGTCGTTCAGGGAAGAGTACTACGCACTTGACGCCGGCACGTGCAGTGAGTGTCACGAGAAGGCTAGCGAGATGGAAGAGCTCGAGAGAGAGAACGATGATCTCAAGGCCAAGGTCTCGTTTCTTACATTGTTATGGACCCCACTGGATCAGGGGCCAACAAGCGGTTTCACCGACGTCGTTTTGGTCGCCTCCGATGATGATAACCCAGTTCCTGTTCCGGCCCATAAGGCCGTTCTTGTGAGTACCCTTTTCCTCAATCTCTCTTTTCGGATTTATGTAGTACTTTGCTTTTATGGGTTAGTGTATGGGCCGGAAGAAGTTTAGATTTTTATAGCGTCTACGGCCCTTAATATTTTACTCCATCTAAGTTCGAGTAAAAGCTTCGTGTAGTTGAAAGCACTCTCCTTTGTTAATAAAGGCAAATTTTTTGAATTCTGTCTTTAGGGAACTTTTTTAAAAAATTGACAATAATTTTTTATTTTTTTGGATTTTTCTCGAAAAAACCCTAACCTTTTCTCAAAGAGATGAAATTGGGAAAAAAAATTTCAAGGGGCTTTATTAAAAAAAAAATTTAGTTTTGACTATGATTTTATACTCTTTAGATTCGTCTCGTCGAGAGGAACCAATAAACCACAAAAATTTGATGCAAAACTAACATTTGCGATTTTTTTTAATAAAGACAATGAATAAACCAAAAACATAGGTTTACTGGAATAGAGTGGTTTTAGAGTTAAAACAAAACCAGTTTTTTTGTTAGTAGAATAGAATAGTTTTTTTTGAGGTAAAACAAAACCAGTTTTTTTTAGTTGAACACCCCCTTACATTTGGCAAAAAAACCAAAAACTTGTTTTTTGGTTTATTCGTTTTTGTCTTTATTCAAAAAAAA
>JAXBDA010009913.1:0-11555 GCA_036023075.1 Gaultheria prostrata
ATCTCCGAAGATCATAATTTTTTGCACCCATAGTTTGCTCGACATTCTTGAAAAAATGAACAGCTCCGATCTTAAATAAAGATTTCATAGCGCCCACAATTGAGGCGATCACTACGGGGACGTAATGCTTTGACTCACTATGGGAACCATAAGTCCGGTGCAAGTTGTTGCTGTATTTTCCTGCGTGAAATTATGACCTCCCTTGTGATGCTTGGGAAAAGAAGATTTTAACACAAGTGGGAATTAGGGAAAGCACATCTATTTGAGACAAAGAAATGCTATAATACACACCTTTATTTGGGTATATACGATATATTCCCTCTGTCCCAATTTGTTTGCTCATTACGAAACTACGTGTAATTTTCAAACTAAAAATTAATGTATTTATCAAAATAATTTTTGAATTTTTTTTGCACCGTATTAAAGTTTTACATAGGGAAAGGGTAATGTCATAAATTCAGAGATTTAAGAGGGTGTATATTGTATAAATCCATCCAAATAAGAACGTGCATGAAGCATTCCCGACTATGGGCATCCCAACAAACTCCCTAAATTGGCTCTCATTCCTATTTTAGGGAGCAAAATCCCAAAGTTAGGCTCCAAGAGACTCCCTAAACTCCTCCCTAAAATACAAAAAAGAATAGTACCTCCCTAAAATCCCCCCATTTAGGGAGGCACTATTCACTCCTACCCATTTTTTTATTCTTTCTCTCTCCTTTCCCCTGGCTGCTTTTTCTTTTTTTTTGCTTTTTTTATTCTCTGTCACTTGTCACTCTCTTACTTTTCCCCCGTATATTATATTTTATTAAAAATAGGAAGGATAATAGGGAGTGTTGTTGGAGTGTTGATAGAAAAAATGTCAAGTTATAATAGATATATGCACTGTACACTGCCTAATTTACCAACTCATTGTTGGGGTTGCTCTTAGGATTTTAATTCGGAGGTGACATACAAAATGAATATTCTTCCTCATAACATCCCATAAAGATAGTCTACTATAAAACGACTTGTAATTTTTTTAGATAATAATTTTAATTAGTTCAATTATTTGGTACTCATGAACAATAAGACATGCATTATGCGTGGAAGGTGGTTTATTCTTTTATCCAACCGAATAATACTGTTTTTGGAATATAAAAATATTCTTTTCGGACTGGGGTGGCACGTGCCACCCTGCCCCTTCCTATGCTCCGTCTCTGATTTGGCCTGCTCCAAGGCATTAATGCTAACGAATGTGTTCCCACCGCATACGTAACTTAAACTTTAATGCTGTCTTTGGATTGCAAGAAAGCAAGAGAAAAGAAAGGAGAAGAAAGGGGACATGTTTCTCTCCCTCGTTTGGCTAACAAAAATGGTGGGAGAGGAAGAGAAATGGTGAGATTCGGTGAGAAATGGATCACCGGCGGCAAGTGCGATCCACCCCGTAGTCGGATTGTTGTCGGACTTGCACCGTTGTATTCGTCTCGTCGAGGAGTAGCCGGATCTGTGATCAAAACTGGTTTTTGAGGTCGTCGGAGATAAGGGAGATGACCAGATTGGGAGGGAGAGAGAGTGGTTTCTCAGGGTTGTTTGGATGGTGCAGTGAGAAACCCCTCCCCTTTCTTTTCTTCTCTCACCATTAATGGAAAACCCTCCCCTTTCTTCTCTCACCATCCAAAGACACTGTAAGTCCAAGTGATTCTAGAGAAAAAAAAAAAAGGAAAACTAAAAATACTTACACGGATGAAATATGAAAAGGGAAAATTTCACCCAAAAAAATAAAAAATTTACCCGAAAAAATAGGAATAGGGAAAATCATAACAGGCGGTGGATGAAAAAATAAAATGATCCCTAATATTAAAGTGGCCACAATAAGAGCATCCTTATCAGACACACCAAAAAACAAACACCAAATTTAACCTTAAATACACCTATTTTAATTAGGCTTCCTAAACCAATATTACCATTATGATTCCATCCTATGCGTTTTGAATCTTTATGATTCCATCCTGTAAATGGATTATGGGACCATTATGCCCTCATTAATTGTTTTAGTAATATATAGTCTATTTTAATAATATATTATAATACTAATTACGGGCCAAAAAATCCGGATGATTCCATATATTATAATACTAATTATGGGCCAAAAAATCCGTTTGATTCCATATTGGCATATTGTTTCACATACAGATTTTGAAGCCATTAATTGGTTTCCATTACTTCACAAATTTCGATACATTTGAATCTGGATGATTCAAGTCAGTTAAGATATTTCCATCATTATTCCATTCCTCCCAGATTTCACGCCTCTTATATCTTCCATTAACCAGATTAATCACATCCTGATCAAAAAAAAAAAAAAAAGGTCAATCACATCCCACCATCCCATTTCGTGCAGGAACCGAATCTACCTACATCGACGGCAAAACGGTGGTGGCGACGCGAGGTAAATACGAGTGGCTCATCGGGGCAAACCCACAACCACCAAGCGGGTCCTCGAAGGTGTCTAACCGGTGTACAAAAAAGGCGATCCAGATCACAGGTGTAAAGGGTGGCATAGGCGTCGACATCGAGTTTCTCGCCATTGATGATGATGGGTCTGTAAGGTTGGGAATTGCACTGTCGTTTGGTATAGATCTCGCCAATCATATTTGTAGATCACTATGTGATTGGTTGTTTTGATTAGTGGCAAACGAAGTCGAAAAGTTTCACGGTATATGTTTTTTACTTGAGGTTTCATGGTGTATTACTGAAACTTATGTTTTTTCTTTGAGGTTCCATGGTGCATTCCTAAAACTTAGAATTCATGGTAAGTGATTGTACCATATTTACCATTTTCTTATACAAACAGCATAAAAACTTGACAACATTCATGGCTTCGTCCACAATTGTATAAAAACAATAAATATGGGAAATCAACAAACCACGTGAATCGCCATCTTTTTAAAGAGGTGTGAGTATGATTTATTAATTTATCATTTTGGTGATGTGATACAGTAAGAGTGATAAATTAATAAGCCAGTTTACCGTAACATCACACAAAATTTGTCGTTTATTTGTTATTTTTACTTGTTGATTTATCATGTTAGGTATTGTTACACATGATTTTATGATAAATAGCTTCACCATGGTCAAAGTTTTCATGAATTTGTACTTGGTTATGTTTTAATGAAAAAGTGACGTATTAAGTTACCATAAAATTAGACTCATGGGTTGTTATGTAATCCAGTACATAATTTGTGATAAGTCATTTTACTATGTTTGTGGGTAGTCGAGTCGTAAGAGTGGTTTTTATTTTTAATTTTGTTTTGAGATTTTAAGTGTGAGAAGATTAGGAGGGAGAAAGAATGAAAAATTTAGGAAAGAGAGAGATTTAAAAAGATAGGAGTGAGAGAGATTGAGATAAATTAGGAAATATTAGGAGAGAAAAATTGTAGGAAATTAGGAGAAAGAAATATTAGGAAAATCAGGAGAAATATTAGGAAAATCAGGAGAGAGAAAGGGTATTTTGGGGTTTATTTGAATTTCAGGATGGAATCATAAGTATTCAAATCTCATAGGATGGAATCATAATGATATTATTTGTGTAGGATGTCTAATTAACTCTCCCTTTTATAATTTAGCAAGCACTTTTCAAAATACTCACAAAATCAGACTTTCTATTCTAA
The DNA here is from genome assembly GCA_036023075.1 of Gaultheria prostrata. Taxonomy (NCBI): domain Eukaryota; kingdom Viridiplantae; phylum Streptophyta; class Magnoliopsida; order Ericales; family Ericaceae; genus Gaultheria; species Gaultheria prostrata. The sequence continues at coordinate 3,651 of JAXBDA010009913.1, forward strand.
CTTCACTACATTAAACTATTCTTTCTTTCTATTTCTACTCCAAAAGTAATTAAACAAAAGTGAATAGTGCGTTAACAGTAGCTTACCAATTTTGTATAGGTACTATAGCAGAAATAAAATGGTGAGGGAAGATAGGTAGCGTATGTGAGGACCCACTAAGGAGGAAGTCCCACATCGGGCAATTGTGAGAAATTAACGTAACATATAATGAAATTCAACCAGCTACTGTGGCCTTGTTCGTTTTGGTTTTCAAAAACCGATTTCTCAATTATTACCCCTATTTTTAAATATTATTTTCATTTTTCTCTTTATCTCTCTCCAATCATTAATACCTATTTTTTAATTATTATTCCTATTTCTCCTTCTAATCATTACAAAAACCAAAACCCAAACCAAACAAAACCTGTATAACTTGAGGTTAACCTTTTGAGCCACGTGTTAGGCTACGAATTAGCAGGTCAGGTGGGGCGGGTCGCTACAGGTGGTATCAAAGCTGACACCAACCGGAAGTGTAAGGCGGGTCTCGCATAAAGACGTGCTCGGGTGGGCCTGACAAGGGAGAAGCTTGAGGTGCTTGGGTGGGTCCCACTTGAGAGAGGAGCTTGTCATGCTTAGGCGGGTCTTGTCTCACATCAATTGGTGGGTGGAAGTGATGGACCATGGGGCGCAACGAGGACGTTGCGATCCTAAGTGGGAGGATTGTGAGAAATTGATGTAACATATACTGAAATACGACCAACTACTGTATAACTTGAGGGTCGTTATAGGTAGCCTGATTTTTTTGAGGTTTTTGGAGGATTGACTCTATTTTTGCTTAAAAGTGAATTTAGGTAAGCTGATATTGATGCTCTAAGGCTGTGTTTGGATGGCAGCAATCTCGAGGGGGAATAAGAATGTGATGCCTTCTTTTCATGATTCCAATGTTTGGAACAGACAGGAACAAGAATGTGATTTCATGCTTTTCTGTTTCCTGCGTTTGGAACAATCAGGAATAGGAATGTGATTCTTGATGACACATTCAGCCAGGAAACACGTTCCCAAACTGAATGTGAATTTGATTGCTCCCTTACCCCATGGGAATCTCAGATTCCAGGCTCATTCATTAAGAAAAAGAAAATGCTGAATTGAATAACTTTCTAAAATAATTGTTTCCCGCGTAAGATTACTGAATTAATCCAAATACCGAAATGAAATTACTCAAGGTATCAAATTCCTAGGAATTAGATTCCCAGTAATCAGATTCCTATTCACACCCAAGAAAATTCCCAGGAATTTGATTCCTAATAATCAGATTGCTATTCCTACTCAAGATTTCAGTCATCCAAACACAGCCTAAGGGACAAAAAAATTCATAAGGGAAGCAAACCCCATATTAATCACGGTGCCCAAAATCAAGGGCAGAGCTACCATGGGTGTCGACTTCCATGGAATCAATTTTGTGAATTTGGGCCTTGTTCTCCAATAGATTTTATCTCATAAAATCCAGTTTTGATAAAATTTAGGATACTCAACGGATTTTAGCCAAATTAGATTTTATCAAAACTAGATTGTATCTCATAAAATCATTTGGAAAACACCTTTATCAAACCGAGATTTTATCAATTGGAAAAATAATGTGATTTTATCACACCTCCAAACAAAACTAGATTTTATCAAAACTAGATTTTATCTCATAAAATCTATTGGAGAACAAGACCCATCCCTAATCTTAATGGAATTGCCCCAAGTATGTATAAAGTAATCCCATTAAAACAATAAATTTTGCCACTTTTTAACACTAGAATTTTTTTGAATAAGAATACAAATTTGCCAACTTCTATGCATAACTAATGAAAATGGAGTTTGTTTTTTGTTTTTTGTTTTTGTTTTTGCAAACACGTTCTCCATCATGCACTAATAATTTTTTCGCAGGGATACATATTCAATTTTTATTAGCAACTTAGATGAATATCAAGTATATGTCTAAATTTAAATTGATCCCACCGCTAGAGATTTCTAGCTCCGTCCCTGCCCAAAACACTTCATATACAATAGATGTACAAAAAGATAATTGAAAAGGAATTGATTATTCGTTGTTTGAAAGCCCAAAAAAATAATCCACGACGAGATCAAGAGATTTACAATAATTTATTTTTTTAAAACCCGACCCGAAGAATCAAATCCTAGTCAAACTGTATGGGGGAACAGATCCAGATACCAATTGGTCTAACCTGGGAGGCGGCTGCTGTGCAATGTTAAACGCTGCCGTTTACGGGGCAACCCAAGTGATTTGTCAAATGTAATCTTGTGGGACCCACTTTCGGGTCCCACACAATCGATCCGAACTGCTAAATGATTTTAAAATAATTATTTAATTGGTCTCTTGAAAAAAATCAGGCCCATTGGATATTTTTACGTAATCAATCTAATTTGTTTGATTTTCATTCAGAATTCAGGATCCTATAGTTTGAAAGAATTTTTAAGAAAAGTTATAAAATTGTGCGCTCGGTAATCTATTAATCTGAACCATTGGTGTTGTAGGGCTACTTGAGAAGGGCATCTAGTTAAAAAATTATTCTGTTCGGACATCGATAGGTATCAAAAAACTAAAAATATGAGTTTTTTTGCTACCAATCGATGTCCGATCAAGATAATTTTTTTTTACTAGATGCTCTTCTTAATGAGCCCTACAACACCTATGGTTCAGATCAATGAGTTACTTAGCGCAAAATTGTATAACTTGTCTCGAATATTCTTTCAGACTACAGGGTCCTGAATTCTGAATGAAATCAAACAAATTAGATCAATTACATAAAAATATCCAAATGGGCCTGATTTTTTTAAGAACCACTTGAATAATTAAATTATTTAACGGTTTGAATCAATTGTGTGAAATCCAAAAATGAGTTCCACAAGATTACATTTGACAAATCACTTGGGTTGTCCCCTAAATGGCAGCGTTCAACATTGCACAGCAGCTACTGTGCAGCTTACGCTCCTCTAACTTGGAGCTAGATACCGAGAAAATAGATAACACTGTATTATGTTTGTCGAGTTCTTTTTTATTTTTTCAATAGTTGAAGACAGCGATGGTGGAATAGTTCTCGAACACTTTTTTTTTAAATAGTTGAAGATGGAAAAGGGTGCAAGATATGACTCACAGACTCAGACTAAACAAATGCGAACACCGCTGTTGAAGACTTCTTTCACTTAATTTTAACCCCCACTCCTCTGCTATCTGGTCTAAAAAACTTACCTCGGCTTCTCATAGCATCTCCAATAGACCCTATAAAACGAGAAGAATCTCGGTGCATGTAAGGTATCATGTAGCGGTATTCGGCGTACATTTCGATTATACAAAAATATTTTGAATGATTTGGATTTAAAAAAAAAAACTGTTTCAAGGAAAGCTTTAACTCTCCATTGAGTTTATTTAAAATCCGCATTATTGATTACTAAAATGGACGGCTATGATATGACGTTACAGGTACCACGTCAGATACCAAGGAAAACTTTTAACTCTCCCTTGAGTTTATTTAAACTCCGCATTATTGATTACTGATATGGACGGTTATGATACGGCAACGGGTACCACGTCAGATACCACGTGGTACCCTACACACACCCAAATTCTTCTCCTATAAAACAATAAATAGTTTCAATAACTAAAATTTGTGCAAAAATTAACTCTAATGGACCAGATAAATTGGGTTATTAGACTATCACTGAATAACGTAATCTATAATTTTGGCCACCTATTTATGCACTCATTAAATTTTATGGGCCCAATTTTTAGATTAAAAAACTGTTTTTTTTTTTTTTGGGATATTTTGGGATCAAATGATAAGTTTTAAAAAAAATACTGTTGCTGCAACAATGCCATCGAGATAAAATGTACATTGGGGATAAAAAATGTATCCCCAATGTACATTGGGTTGTTAGACTATCACTGAATAACGTAATCTATAATTTTGGCCACCTATTTATGCACTCATTAAATTTTATGGGCCCAATTTTTAGATTAAAAACCTGTTTTTTTTTTGGATATTTTGGGATCAAATGATAAGTTTTAAAAAAAATATTGTTGCTGCAACAATGCCGTTGAGATAAAATGTACATTGGGGATAAAATGTATAGTAATCTGTTTCCCATTTTTGTTTATCAGCAATATGTTTCCTTCTCTAATCTACAAACTAAGAAAACGTTACTGTTTTTTTTTTTTTTTATTTACAAATGTGGGATTTTTTTTTTTTTTTTGCCGTTCGATATACATCAGTGGGGGGTTAAATGTGGGATTGGTAGGTTAATCATCTCCTATTTCTATTGCCGTGGAAGTTTAAAAATAATATTTTAGTTGCTAAAATATATATTTATTGTTTCATATAATAAAGTTTTACTAATCTATTGGAGTGACCATCTACTCAATAAACTAATGACCACTTAAGTGAAGGTCCTATTCTTATCAAAAAGTACTACAATTTAGCCATTCAATTAGAGATGCCCTCAGGAATGGAGTTGAAGAAGGGCCAGTAGGGGCGGTTGCGTCTATAAGGAAAAAAAAACCTCTAGTACTATATAGAAAAAAAAAGTTCTATGAATTACGTAGACTCGCCCCTACAAAGTATTTTGAAAAAAAATTCGCTCCTTCAAAGCAAAATTCCTGACTCCGTCCTTGTCTTTTCTGCTCTTTACAAACTGGCCTTGGCAGGCACTATTTATCATCTCTGGTTGGAGAGCTGCAACAATGCCATTGGGATAAAATGTATAGTAATATGTTTCTTTTTTTATATCAGCAATATGTTTCCTTCTCTACCTACAAACAAAGAAAACGTTAGTGTTTTTTTTTTATTATTATTATTATTTATGAAAATTTGGGATTTCTAGATTGACCATTTCCTATTTCTATTGCTGTAGAAGCTTCAAAATAGGAGTAATATTTTAGTTGCTATTTCGACTTGCTCTTCGTAACATATATTTGGATGCGCGAATCATAGCGATATTTGCGAAGAGATTTGAAAAAGTTTGCAATCGATCTTTGTTCTTTGATTCTTTATCATTTATTTTTCCTTCAACCATCTTGGTATAATTGTATTCTTTAATTGGGAAGAATTCAAAGAGAATGATCGACGTTTATTCCATTTTTGTGATATATATATTTTATAGATACTCGTGAGTTTTGAATTGTTAGAGTTTCCAATTTGCATGGTCAATTTGCTTCAGATAAGATACTTGACGCGTATAAAAGATACTTAACGCGTCAACTACAACACTGCACGGGATGGATACATGCAGAAAATTTTAAAAATCCGTTTCAAATAGTATTTTGAGTTATGAGTATTAGGTTTGCTATTGACTTGTTATGTATTATTAGTAAAAAATTCGAGAGGGATTAAAATTCAAAATTAATGATGTCTTGGCGGATAACGGAGAATCCATTGATTGGAATTTTGAACCCACAAAAAAATGGATCGATTCAGCGGGAGATTTGGAAGAGGCAAATGGATAACGGCATTAGAATACTTGGTATTAAAGATAGGGAATTTCATTCTTTTCACTGGCGATGAAAACGGTAGGTTTTCCACCACCGAGAGACTTCGTATTAAAGATAAAGAGTAAATTCTTTTCACTGGCTGTTAGAAATGGTGGGTTTTTCACCACCGAGAGACTTTGTATTAGGAGACTTGGTATTAAAGAAAGAGAGTACGTAAATTTTTTTCACTTGCGGTGCGGTGAGTTTTCCACCACCGCCGTTGTGGATTTCACTATGTGCTTATTGTTATAGTACGAACTGTTTATATTGTAGGCCTACAAAAGTGGTATATTTACGCAAAAAATCAACTTGATATGACATTAATAGACATATGAAAATTTGAACTTTGGTTTATAAAGTTGATGGTCATTGAGAGTTTAACCATGGAATGGACGGTTTGATTCTTCCAAGGATTCTGTAGTTCAACTCTCCATGACCGTCAATTTTATAAACTAAAGTTGAATGTACGGTGCCACTGATTTTTTGAATAAATATACTATTTCGGGGGCCTTACAAGATAAACGGTTCAGATTACTAATAAATGCATGGTGGAGCCCCTATATAATAACAATTGTAGAAAACCCATGACTTCACCACCGGCGAAAGGAATTTAATCTCTTAAACATACCAAAAAAATAAAATAAAATAAAAAGGAGTGCAGCACCCTATTAGGCATTGACAAGGGAGTCTCTCTTTCCTCCATGTACGAAACAAAGACCTAGTTGCCATCCAGCTTTCCTACATTCGGTTCAGTTCATTTCAGTTTGGACTTTGTGGGGATTCTCCTTCGCCCACAACAATGATCGAAACCGTTCATGTTGTCGAGCTCGTCCTAGAATAGAATGTAAATGTTGAAAAATTAACTTGACTGAATGTCAATAACAATCTCTACCTCTCTCTGAGTGTGTTTGTGAATATGAACGAAACAGATTTGAGCAATGAAAATAGAAAGACAACGTATAATTTCAAACTTATGTTACCCGATTTTCATTGCACAAATCTATTTTTTTCATAGTTATGATGGTCGATCAAGTTAATGTTTTGCGCATTATACTTGACAAGCTTTTATAAAAATAAACGGTTCCGATAATGTTTATGGGCCAATGAGGTCGATCTCCATAGTCTAAAACTGACTGAACTTTTTTTTTTTCCTCTTTGTCATTCGTCAATACATAATCTATTACATGGGGAGGACAAAATAAGATTCGATACTGAAATACAGTGTAGAATATCCAAGAACTCTACCATATGACCTAGCCACCCCTCGCGTAAATTGACTGAACTGGGTAGTAGGAAAACTGGATATATGTGAACTTGGTAGTTGGTCCACAAGACAAAACATGTTTTGTTTCAACAGATGGTAAAGTAAACTAGGAGACAAAATAAAGAAAGACTTTCCAAACGTGGTAGTTAAATTATATACTAAAATTATATTTCTTCCGTCGCAAATAATTGGTACTTCTTTTCATTTTAAGACGTTTCAAAATACTTGTTCTATTTCTAAAAATATCCATCAAAACAGGATCACTTTCCAATTTTACCTTTAAAAAGTATTTTTTTCATCTCAATTAGCTTGTCCATTATCTTTTACTTTACAATAGTTCTTATGATTTTCAAAACTTTGTATAATAGAACTAATTGATATCTATCAAACAAGATCCATATGTTTTGAGTTTCATATAACAAAGTAGCCCCACAAAATTAGCCACAGTAATTATTGATAGAACTTAGGGGCAAAATAGAAAAGACAATACAAAATTTTTACATCCCTTAAAAACCCACTTTCCCGGGACAAGCAAATTGAGACGGAGGGAGCAGACATTAATTATTGAAGATGACCACCACGTTTTCATTCCTCATATAACTAAGAAGGTCAATGGATGTGGGCATGCACTGTATACAGTCTCACAGCCAGCAAAGAAGAAACTCTGGACGTAAGCCTCCTTCACCTAACACAGTCCCACTTGTCCACTTTTTACTATATTTCCCCCCTAAAATTTAGGATGTACGGGACAGATTACATACGCACACCTCGACTATTTTTCTGGGGATCCAATAGTAGCTGGGAGTCTTATTAAAGTCGTGGCAAAAACTCGTATGTAAAAATTGCTAGCGTACGGGAATTTTTCAATAGAGATCTTAGAAAGGATCAAATTAATCTCTACTTCTCAGATTTTGATCACCGGGCAACCCCTTAGGCCCGTAAAAGATCCAGTTAGCCAGTTGTCTGCTACGTTGATTTATGGCTCTTTTTTCACGGACAAGGGGATGCTGCTGTGCAGCGGGTGCACAACACCTGCTGTGCACCATCCGAGCCGTCCATTGCTCGGATGGACGGCCCAGATTTCACCTCGGCACCCTTACATCCGAACCGTTGGTTGTCGTGCGTGCAAGAT
>JAXBDA010009914.1:0-11552 GCA_036023075.1 Gaultheria prostrata
CGAGCATTTTTCGATAAAAAACGTATTCATACGTTTTTTATCGAAAAATGCTCGGATCAAGCCCTTCCGGGTATTTTTTTTTTTTACGAATCCTCGCGGTGGACCTTAAAAACACATTTTAAACGCATCTAATGGTTTGGATTGTCGAAATTCAATCTCGAACGAAAAATCCCTTACATAAGCTATGTAAGGGAGCCCTTATAAGATCCTCTTCTTACACACACACACACACACACATATATATATATATATTGAGAGAGAGAGAGAGAGAGAGCTGTAAATAAAATGAACTGTTCGAGGCTCCGTTGGGTAAAACCTCGTTCGAATTCAATTTGCTTATTAAATGAACCGAACTTGAACCTCAATTTCACACTCATTCCATAATGATTCAAACCCTAGCAATATTCGACTCGATAAGCTCGCGAACCTAGAATTAAAATGTACTAATTAACAATATTTTGAGAGTCTACAGATAAATTATGAGTAATTTCTATTAAGGGTATATATATAATAATAATTCTCTCTTCCCATAACTAACTACTAATAGGACCTTGCTACACGTATAGAGCCACATGCACAGAAAATGTACAGAGCATGTTTGTGGATTTACTTTTGAGTCTCACATGAGTGATCCGAACCGTTCATTATTCTTAGAAACATTTTTCCGAGGAGCCTCACAAAATTCAGCTCAATCGGACGGTTAAAAGTGGTTGAACTAAAGTCCCACCGTTTCAGCACAAATTTTTTTGATTGAAATGGTGGGACTTTGGTTCAATCACTTTTAATCGTCCGATTGAGCTGAATTTTTGTGGGGCTCCTCGAAAAATGTTCTAAAAATAATGAACAGTTCGGATCACTTGTATGAGACCAAAAAATGGGTCCCCAAGCATGCTCTGTACTTTTTATGTGCATTTGGATCGGTACCCATAGGTTTATCCCTACTAATATGCTCCCACGTTCAGTTCACCTTACTTATCAATTAGGCTGTTAGGGTTATCTTTTACCGGTCGCCCCCTCCACCTTGCCTCCTCTTTTCATCGTATCCACCGACTCTTCCACGACGCCTCTTCTCCGTCAACGACACACCGGTCTCGCGCCGATGTCCTAAAACCTCTACGCCTCTTCGTCAACATCGATTAACAGGTAGTGTAATAAACGTTTTGTCTTTGCTATTCTGATGTCCTAAACATCTACGGGGCTATAAGCTTTTAAGATACTTTGGTATTCCTATTGTTCATTACAGTCGTGTGATTCCAATTTTGTGAAGACCTTAAATGCTATGTTTCGCTCCATGTTTTTCAAGGCTGCGCGCCATTTTTGTTGATAATCTTGGTCATGATCAAGTGTATTATTTTCATCTTTTTTATCATATATATTAGGTAATGTTGATCTGGTATATGGAAAAAAATTATTGACGGACTGAATTCGAGCCTAAATTTGGCTCGGTTGAGCCCAATGAGCCCTGAAAGGCCAAGCCCGAGCTTTTAAAAAAATTTATGACCTAAACTCGAGCTTAATTTTTGGGGCTCGAATTGAGCCCGAGCCATACCAATACTTTACCGAACTGATCCCAAATCCAACAGGGTTCGGCTCGATTCAACTCGTTTACACCCCTAGTCATAACAATCAAGAGTACCCTTAGGTTCTCTCTCATCAACCCACATGGTTGTCGCCTATGAAGCACCGACACTTCTAAAGGGCGTCGTATTGCCGTATGGGACACGGAGACACGCCGGGGACACGCCCAAATACTTATGGGACACGCCAAGTGGTGTGTCCTAATTGTTTTTAATTTTTTTTGAAGGGGACACGTCTGGGGACACGCCTGGGACACGTGGTGAGGTCAGGGGACACGGTGGGGGTTCAGTTGAAAATTTTTAAAATTTTTTGGGGTAAAATTATAATTAATTAAACATTTGGGTAAAGAGTGTAATTAGCATAAATATACATCAGTTCTACTCCCAGCCGACATAATCGATCGAGAGTTTGGAGCCCTAGCTCATCACGCTGCTGGAAGCTAGCTTCAACAGTCGACGAAATCGATCTCTCTGGGGTAACTGGTATGTATCTCTCTCGTCTCTCTCTCTCTCTCGCGTCTCTCTATCTCTCTCGTCCTCTGTCTTTCTCATCTCTGTCTCTCTCGTCTCTATCTCTCTCGTCTCTGTTCTCTCTTTCTCTCTATGTGCTGTATCTCTCTCTCTTTTCTCATCTCTGTCTCTCTCGTCTCTATTCTCTCTCTCTCTCTCTCTGTTCTCTACTCTCTCGTCTCTCTCTGTCTGTTCTCTACTCTCTCGTCTCTCTCTGTTATGTATATATGTATAAATGCAATATCATGGAACTATGGATATTCTCTTTCAATTTGGTTGTGTTGAATCTATGGATGACTGGATGTTTTGCTTTGTTTGAATGGTTCATTATGTTATAACTTAGAACTGTATATATATAAATAAGCATGGGAAGAAAATATATATATATATATATATATTATTTATATTAATATTATATTGCCGTGTCCCCCGCCATATCCGTGTCCGTGCTACTTAGGTTGCCGCACAACATATTGTTTCAGAATTTTGAATTTTCTGGTAGTTCATGCTCTGCTTCAATTGGTAGCACGAGTTTAAAATTAGTAGGGGAAAAAATGGATTAGGCACGCGTGGTTGTGTTGCAGATCCATGGAGTAAACTTCTGCCTGCTAAAGTGTGTGTGAAAAATATCATTTGGAAAGCAAGAGGAGAAAATATGCACTACTTGGAAAATAAAGTGGAAAATGAGAGAAAGATTCTGACTTTCCGATCAATGCCTAATTTCTCTATTAGTTTAGTGTCCCAGTCACCCTTCAATGGAAAATCAAAGATTCCATGTTATCAGCCAATTATTTGAGTTGTTATCTGACGTTCAAATCACTGTCTTTCATATGTTGTTGATATGCAAACTACCCCGCACAAATTGCTTAAGAAAGCTATATTTTTCTCTTGGTTGTTCCTGTAGCCTTCCAAAAGCCTAATTCCCCCAACATGAATAACCTTCTATATTACTCTTTGTTAGGCTCCACGAAGGATATTTGATCATGTTAGCTAAACACAGATCAAAATTAGTAAAGAATAAGGTCTATATATCACCATTTTTCAGGTGAAGGGCAGATGGGGGGCCGGGGCAGTGGAGTGGGAATTAGGATGGATGGTGGGTGTACGAAGGAACTTTGTTTTCTTTTATGTTTTTAATGGTGTATATTTTTGTGTGTACTAATGTGTGTTGCAATAGAGGCAAGCCTCGAGCTGAAAATTATAGCTTTATCCTGGGCCCATATCACTATCCAAGCCCTAGCATATCCCCTGTATTTCATTTACAAATACTTACCTCGTCAATTGTCCCTCTCGCAGTTAAGATCGACCATGGCAGGAGGGAAGATCAAGAAAGAGAAGCCCCATCGCGGTGGCACTCCTGCCTCGGCAAACCCGCACTACCAAGGGGGCATACCGTTCCACAAGTCAAAGGGTCAGCACATCCTTAAAAACCCTCTGCTGATTGACACAATCATCGAGAAATCCGGGATCAAGAGCACCGACATTATTCTCGAGATTGGTCCCGGTACTGGAAACCTGACAAAGAAGCTTCTGGAAGCTGGAAAATCCGTCATTGCAGTCGAGCTTGACCCCCGTATGGTCCTCGAGCTCCAGCGCCGCTTCCAGGGCACTGCCTTCTCCAACCGCCTCAAGGTAAGTTTTGCTATGTTTAGAATCTTAGATTTCTTTCTAGTGTTTTGACTTTGTTTATTGTTTGATGTGTGGAATCTGTGGAAACTTTAGTCCCATTCTGTTTCAATGATCGTAATGGCTTTAGTGTCTTTATTTGTTTCTTTGGTGAATGGTTTCTTTGTTGCTTTGCGGATTTGTGATATGTATTTGCTCTAGTATTTAGTAATATCAACAGGTATTGGAAACCGGTTGCTAGACCATGTTGTGTCTTGGGGGAGGATTATATTTAGCTGAGCTAAGAGTGTCGCTGGTAATATGATTTGAAAGGTGTCAATTTTTTGAAATTGAAGTTTTGGTATCAATTCTGATTCCATTGGCTGCATATTTTGTGGTTGAATTGTATTTGGTATCTTAATTTGTGCAATTTTGCAGACGTAGCGTTCACACCAGTAGCCACTCTAGGAAATAGTGTCTGTGGGTCATTCACAAACTCAAATTTCACTTGTTCTACAAAAACTTAACTTTTACACTCGTTAATAACCAAGATTGTTAGAACGGGATACGTGAATCGTTTTTCTCATTTGTAGGAGTATCTTATTTGGATATGTATTGCATGTCGTAAGGTATGTTAGCTAGAGTAAATATAAGGTACCCAATGGACTTGCCAAATCTATTTCATGCGCTTGAAATATTGTTTATGGCACAAAGTTTCACATCTTCAATCATATAACATGGTCTATTAGCAAAATCGCATATGGAACCATGGATCTTTGGGTAATGCAAAAACATATCGTCAATGCATAAGATTTTGCTAGAGTTACATATTGATCTTACCTTTAAGCGTGCAATCGTAAGTTTCATTTTGCATCACAAGCGTATCGTAGGTTTTTTAACACAAAAGTTGTGCTTTCACTTATTAGAGATGTGTATTACCTCTAAACACATTGAATCGTGTAATATTTACATGCAAGATTGTGACAACACTGTTAATAACTACTAATCAATATTCAACTAACAGTAATAATTATATTCGTGATATTTAAAACTTCTTTTGGCGATCAAAAAAAAAAAAAAAAAACTGCAAACTGTTCTAAAAAAGTCCCTACCAGAACAGCAGTTTGTGATTGAGAAGCATAGCTAAACTGGGAGTCCAAAGGTTGAGAAACTTTAAACCTCAGGATTTAATCTGATGGAATCTTAAATCAATATTATCTCCAAATCAGTATTCTGTCAGTTTGATTGGTTCAGGTATTCTGTCAGTTTTACGTTGTAGCACATACTTGTCCAAATCTTATTATCCCCAAATAAATATCACCATGCCTTGATTTTGATGAAATGTGATCCAAAACCAAATCTTTGATCCTGAAATGATACCGCTTTGAAGTAGACATAATACTTCCTGCCATAGTTTCTATACATGTGGGCAGGTTATTTTGTTTTCCTCTTTCCGAGACAGAGACCGCAAAATGAGAAGTTTGTGCATTGTAAAATACGTTTTGGAGAAAAAAAAATTGGTGCTTCTGCCTCGTGTTAGGGTCATATTTTTTTGTGTGCATTGTACAAGTATGTAGCACATACTTGTCCAAATCTTATTATCTCCAAATAAATTTCACCATGCTTTGATTTTGATGAAATATGATCCAAAACCAAATCTTTGATCCTCATTTTTTTTTGTGTGCATTGTACAAGTATGTAGCACATACTTGTCCAAATCTTATTATCTCCAAATAAATATCACCATGCCTTGATTTTGATGAAATGTGATCCAAAACGAAATCTTTGATCCTGAAATGATACTGCTTTGAAGTAGACATAATACTTCCTGCCATAGTTTCTATACATGTGGGCAGGTTATTTTGTTTTCCTCTTTCCAAGACAGAGACCGCAAAATGAGAAGTTTGTGCATTGTAAATACGTTTTGGAGAAAAAAAATTTGGTGCTTCTGCCTCGTGTTAGGGTCATATTTTTTTTATGGCGTCAATCATTGACAATCAGAAAATGGGAGCACTGTAATAGTGGTAACTTTCTTCTCCATGGGGTCAACTACCCCCCTTCTCCACAAGTGGTGCCACCCCTGATTCACACGTAAAGATATCTTCATATTGTAATGCTTCTCTGGCTCAGCTAAAGTATTGTTTTGTTTTTTTATCACATCCTCTCATATTCTGGTGAGGTATATCATTTAATAATCTTCATTTTATTAATATTTCTGGGCATTCTATGAAGCTTGCTCATTTCAGTGGAAGAATGTCGGATATGAATATGAATATGTATATGAATATTCATTGTGTCTGGCAATGATGATGTGATGCAGGTTATCCAAGGAGATGTGCTTAAGTGTGATCTCCCATACTTCGATATCTGCGTGGCAAACATACCTTACCAAATTTCCTCTCCTCTCACTTTCAAATTGCTAGCCCATCGTCCATTATTCAGGTGCGCAGTTATAATGTTCCAGAGGGAATTCGCCATGAGACTTGTTGCTAAGCCCGGTGACACTCTCTACTGCCGCCTTTCTGTGAACACCCAACTCTTGTCTCGCGTTTCCCATTTGCTAAAAGTTGGAAAGAACAATTTCCGGCCTCCACCAAAGGTCGATTCTTCTGTAGTTAGAATCGAGCCAAGAAAACCACAGCCTTCAGTCAGTTTCAAAGAATGGGATGGTTTAGTCCGGATTTGCTTCAACCGAAAGAACAAAACCCTAGGTTCAATATTTAGACAGAAATCGGTGTTGTCAATTCTAGAGAAGAACTATAAAACGTTGCAAGCGTTACAGCTCTCTCAGAATGGATCACTAGAGGATACAGAGATTGCAGTGGATGTATCCACTTTGGGGGACACGGGTGAGGAGTTAGGTATGGAGATCGATGATGAAAGAGACGAGGAGGAGATGGAGGTAGAGGAGGGGGACACGAGAACGTCCGATTTCAAGGTTAAAGTTTTGGGTGTGTTGAAGCAAGGGGGTTTTGAAGAGAAGAGGTCATCCAAGCTCAGTCAAGAAGATTTCATGCACCTGCTCTCTGTGTTTAACAAGGCTGGAATACATTTCTCTTGATTGCCGGGCTATGAAGTTACATACCCTTGTGTTTTTTTTTGGCTAATTTAGTTGTAATTTTTGTTTTTGTTGTTTTAATCGAGTTTCTGTTCCAATTTTGCGCAACAGTAAAAGGTAAGATATAGGATTTACCCAAAAAAGAAGAAGGTAAGATTAGGACGTGGCCTTTTGTTGCGAGGATACCATGACAAGGCCTTTTGAGTTCTGTTGGAGGATACTTGTTTTTGAACGCGGGCTTAGGAGTTTCTCTGTTATTTATTTTGCATTTCGATGTACTTCTTATGTTGAGTTCAAGGAAAAAGATTTACTTCTCAAGGAGCAAATACATGATAATCACGTTTTCTTCAGTATTATCTTGACGAGGATTTTCGCTCTTCTTAAGTTTCAGTCATGCAATGAAATTGCTTTTGGCTTTGGGTATGTCCAAAACTAAATCATCAGGGCAATCTGACATGTATGATAACTGTTGGGGCTGTAAAGCCATTTTGATAATGTCAAAACTGTTCCTCTTAAATGTCAAATTTTGTAGTGCAGAAAAAAGAAGAAGAAAAGTTTAGCAAAAATAATTGACATGATCATTTTTCATCAAATAAACTTACAGGAACTTACACAATTGGCTACGAATAACTGGTCATGTTTTCTAGGAGTTAGTTTTAGAGGTTTTTTCCCTCAAAAAATGATCTTCAAAAACCTGTTCTCAAAACCTTTAAATGATTTTGCTATTACATGCAAGAATTCCATGCGGGTCTGATGCTCGCGGCTCACCCAACGCACACTTCAGGTAGTGTATTGTAACATGTGCACACACATCTGGGAAGGCGAATCGCGGTGCGAAATGTAGATGGAGTGGTCATCTCCATGAATTTTGGCAAAATGATGGTCTCATCAGCCCTAGAGGCTGGGGCATGGGCAATTCGAGTGGCTTGAGAAATGGCCCGAAACTGGAGCTTTCTTCGACAATTATAAAACCAGACTCTAAGAGGGTGTTTGGCCAACAACTTATCACCTTTTCCACTTCTCATTTTATAATTTTGGGTGTTTGGATGACAAAACCCATAATCCATTCCCTCGAAAACTCATTCTTTAAATTTCACATTGGAGGCCAAAAGGCAAAAGGAGGTCTGAAACTCCTTTTTGGTTTCTACTTCTCCTTCTGGATTTTCCCTTCATTATACTTCCCATTCTACCCCATACACCCCTTGCCTGTATCCAATATCCATCCATCTAATTTTTCTCTCAGTACATTGCACCCACCAAATTCACCTCTCACTGTACTCTCTCTCCGAAGAAAAAAAAATTGGTTTTTCGTAGTACAATGAGATTTTCTTCATGTTATTTGAATTTGAAAGCTTAATTTGTTTAATGTTTCATTTTGTAGGCTTTGTTGGTTATTTTCGGTCATGTGTAATTTTTTTATGTGTGTAATGTTGGTTATATATGTTCTCATTTTGTGTAATGTTTAATGTTCAACATTTTATTAAACCAACTCATTTTATTTTTTTGGTGATTACTTTCGTTTTACATAATTTTTATTAAGTATTGGAGACTTTCAATTACCCCAAAAAAAAAAGGAAGAGCAAAAAAATAAATCAAAATTGAACGGGACAGGTTTGCAAATTTTTTTTTCAATATGACTTTAAAAAAATTGTTAAAAACAATATTAATTCACATTTTTAATACCATAATAAAGAAACAATGGCCAAATGGTAAACAATCAATCCATAACTCATTTTCATCATTATTCTCCCAAGTTGCAAAATGTATTCTGCACATTTATCCCAAACACTCATCCTAGATTCAAAACACATTCTGACCATAATCCCAAAAGCTAAAATATTACAGAATCTGACCAACACAAAATTAAATGAGATGAATATGGATAGGCTCATGAAACTCGATAACTAAACGAATAACCGTTATATTTTATTTTTCGACCCGTTAACCAAATGACACAGCACAAGTACCATGCGACGATGCCAGTTACATTGAGTGATTTGACAATTGTTTAGGGAATTCTTTCGTGGATTTTATACTCTCTGTGGTTATTTTTAGTATTAAGTATGTACTCGTTTTTTTTTTTTTTAATAACTAGCCCTAAATTTGGGATGAAGATATCAGCTGGAATATCAAAAGAAGCATCTTGAGACCAGTAATTTACAGTCTGCCCAAACCCATTGTTAAATGTATAATGTCTAATGACCCACCTCCACTTTTGTGCCGATACTCCAACCTAGGCCACAATGAAAGTTGGGTGTCCGATCCAACATGCGCGCATCTAGATGAATCTTAGGACCCTGCAGTTAATGACCGGACAAACCTCTAATGGCCTCAATTTTAGAAACATTTGGGGTTGGAAGCGGATAATATTCACCGTTACACATTTTGTTTTCTTTATTCGGTATCCGCCCCAATAAATCAACTAATTTGAGATGAAGGTATTTTCTCTTGAAGAAGTCTTTTGACTTTAGACTACTGACGACATCTTTAGGCCACGTGGATACCTAACGGTTATTCCGGGATTGTGTTAGTTCCACATTTTTTTTTGAATATTTTAGTGGGCCCTGCACAACCAAATTCTAAAATTCTAGTGGGCCAGAGACCCAAAAGAGTAAAGAAGATGTTTTTCTCCATAAGGGAAAATGTTTGTGTGTCCAATAAGCATACGTTAATATTGAAAATGTGTATGAGAATATGCAAAATGTAGTGAAAAGTGTAAAAGATGTATTGAAGTGTGTATTTTTTTTTGGGTGCTTATTGTGTGCCCATTGTGCACACGTTAGCAAATTCCTTTTTCGAGAAGGGTACAAAAACGGTTTATTGGGCTCAATTTTAGGTCTCACACGATGATTTGATTCTGAATGGAACTTGAGAATATTGCATAGATCAATCACTTACGCATATTCAAATGAGTTGTTTTTATGCAACTAGTTTAACGGTTTCGTGCGTTGCACGAGTGTGATGCCCGTGTGTATTTTGGTTTACAAACTCTAGGGACTCAAATGCGTAAGCAACAAACTCTAGGGACTCAAATCCGTAAAGCAACAAACTCCAGGGACTCAAATGCGTAATTTAGCCATACATAGCCAAAAGACCAAAAGGGCATAGCATTATGGCATAATTACAAGAAAACCAATGGGTCAATTTCCAATTGGAGGGCAAAATTGACAACAAGTGGCAATTGACCAAACACCAAAATTGATTGGCCTCTCTTTTATAAGCCTCCATGGATGGATACCACGAGAAAAATTATTTTGAAATTAATGAACGGTTTCGGATCATTCATGTGGGATTTAAAAGTGAGCCCCACAAGCTACCGGTACAATTTATGTACCCTTGATTTCTGTACGAATAGTCCGTCCTTTTTTTTTTTTGCTCAATCTTTTTGTCTAATTTTTTTTATTTTACACGTCCAATATTTTATTTCCCAATTCTTGTTTGAATTCTAAAAGTCTTTTTACGTCCTTCATGCACTCTCATCTAATATCAATGGTTAAGAGTATTCTTTAACATTCAAGGTTTTGTTTTCCTAAAGTAATAATTATTTCTGACTCTTTTAATGAGTTAGAGTTTCAAAATTAGAGAAACGAATTGAGCCGGAATTTCTGTTAAAAAGAATTTTTTGACCCGGAATTGTTGTAATTTTGCACCTCTACTTAACTGTAACTCAAACAACACCACACCCTCGTTGACCAAATTTTGCCAAAAGTTACAATTCCTAAATGAGACCAAACAAGTATTTGCACTCAAGAATTATCTTCTACTCTGTGCCCCTCGTTAGGTCCTGTAAAAGAAAAATAATCATTTTATTATGTAACTAGGGTTTGCATGTGTCTAAAGGTGCAAAGTAACACGTTCTCAGTATAATTTGAAAGAATTATATTTCTATAATGTTGACCACCCAGCCTATTGTCCGTGTCACAGATTAATTTTGCCTAGATAAAAGAATAAGTAATTAAGAGCATCTCTAATGCACTATCTAAAAAATATTTGTAAAGTGTATACCTAAGCACATGTGGGGCCCTATTTTATGTGCTAAGAACTTAGAGCATCCACAGTGGGTTCCCTAAAAATGGCTCCTAAGTTGACTCCTAAGGTGTACACATAAGCCAAATTGGGGTCCATTTTTCACTCCTACAGCTTGCTAAAATTAGAGAGCATATGTGCACTCAATGGGCTAGCAAGAGCATTCTATGTTTTGTAAAAAAAAATACTCCCTCCGTCCCTTTTTAAGTGTATTACCTGGGAATTCCAACTATTTTTCTCTCACATCAACTTTTACAACTACTTTCCATTACTTACCCTTATTAATATAATAATACCCACTACCTTTTTAAAAAAGAATCTACTTTTAAGGGCAAAATAGGAAATGTACCCACTAACTTTTTAAAACACATACTTATTAAGGGACAGCCCAAAATGGAAATGTACACACTATAAAAGGGACGAAGAGAGTAATAGAAAAAAGTGTGGGTCCCTTAAATTGATAAGTCAAAAAGGATTAAAAGATTTGGGTCCCACTTAGAGCTAGCTACAAGGGTACCTAAATTTAGCTAATGGGTTAGGAGCCATGCTTAGGAGCCACACTTGGAAGCTTGTATTGGGAGCCCATTGAAGACCAAAATTGATCAAATGGCTTGCTATTTTGAGAGTCC
Organism: Gaultheria prostrata; assembly: GCA_036023075.1. Classification (NCBI taxonomy): domain Eukaryota; kingdom Viridiplantae; phylum Streptophyta; class Magnoliopsida; order Ericales; family Ericaceae; genus Gaultheria; species Gaultheria prostrata. The sequence continues at coordinate 11,406 of JAXBDA010009914.1, forward strand.
ATTGTGGATGCCCTTAGTTAGCTAGCTATTGAGGAGTGCACTTTAATGGGCTAATTCTCTCTCTCTCTCTCTCTCTCTCTCTCTCTCTCTCTCTCTCCTATTTCTCTCTCCTTGGTCCCACAAAATTTCCCCTCTCCTCTCTTCTCT
>JAXBDA010009915.1:0-11547 GCA_036023075.1 Gaultheria prostrata
AGTCCTTTCGTGGAGTTCGGAAGGCAATCAGTCGGAAGGCTTGAGGATTCAAGATTCGGCAATCATGCAGAGGTGTGATTAACGTGGATTCGGCAAGTAGATTTTAGGCTTCGTGGTGAGGATACACAAACACTGAGTAAGATCTCTTGTATTCACACAATGGTTATAGTGCATGATTCCTTCCCGTGTTTTTTTCCCTTTTTGGGTTTTTCCACGTAAATTTGTGTGTCGAGCGTGATTATTTATTTCTTCCAAGTTTATGCGTTTGATAGCTTTTCATTATTCAAGTTAGTTTAATGTCATAACTCGATTAAGAAATTTCAGTAAGGAAAAAATTGACAAAAATACTTTTATTCTTTAAATCAATCTGAATCCAATGACTACCCACAAAACCCATCTCTTTACTCATCTTACATCATTTCCCCCATTTGTTCGATCCAAATGAGGGGAACGAGGATAATAAATATGGTACTCAAACATAAAATGAAAAAAGGACATTAGAAATTATCAAAATTCTGGAAAACATAAACAAGGTAAACCAAACTGTTAGGAACTATTGCATATCATGATAATATCGTATAGCAGTTCTTAAGAGGCTTCTTAAGATTTTGAAAGCTCTCCTTTGAAAACTACAATGCTATGGAATTTGGAATGATTTAGAGAGCATTGAGTATAGCTTTTTATGTTCAAAGCATGAGTTACAAAAGTGGTTCTCAACATTTAAGGAGGGATACGTATCTAGAAGCATGAACTCAAATAAATAAGTCTTCAATCCAAGAATACTTCAAACAAGTAGGATGGGTATTTAGTCACGTCCCTTCAGTCTTATTTCCTGAAAATAAGCTAACTCTCATATGAACAATTGCATGCAAAGTTCATAACAGCACAAGTCTTCTATTAAAGAATACTTCAAACAAGCAGGGCAGGTGTTTAGTCACGTCCTTTCATTCTTATTTCCTGAAAATATGTAAAACAACCACATAAGTTAACGCTCATGTGACTTGTGAGCTATTGCATAGTCGTATGAGCCATTGTGTACAAAGATCATAACAGCCATGGATGATTAGACAGTTCATATAAAAGCATTTGTAGAAGTTATTCCATTCAAGAATACTTCAAACAAGTGGGGCGGGTATTTCGTCACTTCCCTTCATTCTTATTTACACAGCCAAGGGAAAGGTGCTTCTATAGTAGATGGAGTCGACATCTGGCCATACAAGCTTTCGACCCCACACAAGGAGGCGCTTGCAGGGCGTCCCCATTTTACCGCTCATTCACCATGTCTCATGGCATGGCTCGAGACCTCACACTAGTAAGAGTTCTCCAGGAGAGGATAAATCTGTAGTGGCACTATTGGATCCTCAGTCAATTTAACAAGGGTTTAACATCTACGGATTTATTTTTCTAAAAGGCAATCTGTCACGCCCTCATTTTTCAACATAATAATTAAACATTTTCCCGAATAAGAAAATGCCATAATCCCGTACATTTAATTCAAAAAGTCTCATCACAACGTCTCACAGTCTAATTTTGACAACCACGTACCCGTGTTCCATGAGGAAAACATGATTTAAAGTGTTTGAGTTATTACATTGATCCAAATCAAACAGAGAGAAATGAAGTTACAAGTTTATCTACCAAAATACAGTTCATGAGATGATCAAATGACTTGTTCTTGTAAGCTTCCAAAAGATGCCAAGCATTCCATGCACTCCCAATTCATGCTCCTTGATGTGTACTTGAAAATGAAGGGTTGAGCTGTTGGTTTTTGGCTCGATTTCCACATTCGCAGCATCTCTGGTCCGGACCAAGGCTTCTCTGGTCCGGACCAAGCAAGTATGGACCATTTTGATGCTCGCAGGAGTGCTTGTCCGGTCATTGGCCGCACTTCGTCCGGTCACTGTCCGGACGAGACCGGACGAGAGATCCCGGTTGGTGTATTTCGGTCTCAGCATGTCTGGTCCGGACCAGGAAAGGCTTGGTCCGGGCCACCGGGTCCGTTTTTGTGCGTTTTAGCCGATTTTGTTCTGTTTTGGACTTCCTAAAGATTTGTTTCCTTGTGGGTTTGTGACTTTGGGTGCAAGGAATTCTGTTTGGGCAAGTATTGGCTTTAGGAAGGATTCAGTGGCTATAAATATAGCCTTGCTCTCTCCATTAGGGTTAGGACTGCTTGAGTGCATCCCTTTGAGAGGCCCCTAGGGGGTCTCATATGAAATTAGGGTTCTTGGTATGATCTTCATTAGTTTTTGGTTGCCCCTTTCATGGTGGGTTTTGTAGGTTTTCGACCATCTGGAAGGTCATCTGCTTCTGTGTGACATCCGGTCACGTCTGTGGAATCCTATTCTGTCTGCGTCTCTTGGTTAAAACCCTAGCGGTTTTGTGAGACTTGATGAGAGAGATTTGTTCGGTGAGAGATTCCAATTGGGTTTTGGTGAGAGAACTTGTAACTGGGGTTGGTGAGTGACTCTTGTGAGAATTTGTTTTGCTTTGTCACCATTATAGCTCTTCAGAGCATTGTTCTCTTCACGTAGTGGAATCCTCTCTCGTTTGCTTGCCCCGTGGAGTAGGTTTACATCCGTAAGCCGAACCACGTAAATCTTGGTGTCTCTCTTATTTGTTTATGCTTTTGGTTTGGTTTCTCCCTATTTTCGCATATGTTTGGTTTGCTACTTCTCCAACTTCATGACCATCAATAATCTTGGGTTGCGGTTGGGTTCTCCGGGGGCCCGCCGCACAACATGAGCTACACTAGCCTAGTAGGAAAATCTTCTACATTGTTAAATGTATATGAGATGATACGAGTACGGAGATATCAAGGATATATGGGAAAAACAACGGAAACATTATTATGATATGCAATCATATACTAGAACCCAAAAGCTCTCATAAGTGAACGATATATCCCCTCGGTGTCCAAAGTATTCCATAGGTACCCAACGTGTTCCACAAGTGTCCAATGTACCTACAACATTTCACTTCCATCAACTTACTCATGTTATACTCATTTCACTCATTAACTTAACATCTAGGTGTTAGAAGACCCGCAATCTTTTTTCCGACTCTTATGGGCCCCGTGGAACCCCTTTGCGAATTTTATAGGCCTCGTGGAACCTTATTCTGAGTCTTATAGGCCTCGTGGAACCTTCTTAGTGACGCACCGATTGGTGGTCCTAGCAACTTATCTCATTCTTCATCATTTAATCCTTCATTCTTCTCAATTTACCAAGTGTCCATTCGTATCGTTTTCGATTTTGTCACTATGTGTCAAAACGAATATCCATAAAGCATCGTTCCCATTATACTTCGATAACAATTTGCAAAACAAGTTAAAAGTATTTTTGACAAGTCCTCAAGTTGAAATCACATATGTTATGATGAAACTATGCAACGGTAGTTGTTAAACGAGCGTCAAGGGAAGATCATGATCGAAGAACAACAGCTATTTCAGCCATTTCCTCCCTCCCAACAACCACTATGGCTCGAGGAAGAAACCTCAAGCACTCGTGACTTGTTCTTCTTTTCTGACACTATGTGGTACTTCATCCTTTCTTGTTGTTGACATACTTTTCAAAACTAAAAAACTCCTATGAAGAGTGAATAATATCCCACCGCACATATTTCCAAAAAAAGACTTTACTTATTCTAAACTAAAAGACTCTGTCATTGTTGACACGTTTTCTTCTATGTAGAAATTGTTAGACTGGCAGCGGGCCAGTGACAGAGGTGTGGCTAAATCCTCTCCTCTCAAGTCCAGATCCAGCACTCACCCTCTTCTGTTTACACCATTGTATGGCCTTGACAGATTTGAGTAATGGCAGTAGTTGTAATCTGGCCCATATATATATGTACTCCTCTGGCTTGTAATTAAATCAGTGAAAGACAGAGAGAGATACACGAGAGATTTTTTTTTTATCGAAAAAGAAAGATATATTGTGAGTTGACAGATTTTTTTTTTGATACACGAGAGATTTTGGCTCAGAATATATTGTGAGTGTGAGAGATTTGTAATCCTCCTCAAATATAGTGAATCCGCTGCTCCCATGGACGAACCCAATTTTGGAGAACCACGTAAATCTTCGTTTGTTGTTTGTGTCAGTGTTTGTATTTGTTTCGTGGTACCAATTAGCACTACAAAAATATGTCATTGGTCATAAGCCACTTGAATTTAACATATAACTTGGAACGGTCGAGTGAGGTTATATCTAACGCGGTAATGAATGGATGGTAATATTTTCTTCATTATTCTCCAACCGATAACATCATTTTCACTTCCTGTTGTTTGGCGGGCGGTCATCATCTTAAGAATTTTCAGCCAACTGTGTCTTTACTACTTGGGTCCGATGAGAAACACATGGCTCCCTCTGTCCCATTTTAAATGTCCCCTACGTAAAGTCGTGTCATTTTAACATTAAAAGAAAACATATTTCTTGATATTTTTTTTCAAAATTTTTTACTTCATTCAAAAGTACTCGTTGAGATCTTTTGAACGGTACAAAAAAAAAAAAAGTACTTCCAAAAGTATTTTATTTTTTATGGTCAAACTTGCCCGATCTCCCATAGGGGACATTTAAATTGGGACGGAGGGAGTATCTAGACAACAATTGACATTTCAAAATATGCAAGTTGGGAATGTATGGATATTCTGGACTTATGTAGGTGAGAAAGTACTGAACTATTAAAATCTAGAAAGATAAAAATGATGTGGTAGTAGAAAGATAAAAAGGGATCTTTTTTTTTTTTTTTTTTTTCTTTTTTCAGGAGTAGCATTTTGTACTTCGGTACAATTTTTTTTTTTTGAGTAAGTAAATATACTTCAATACATTGAAGTCATTGAACTTACAATTAGTCAGGACGTAGTTGATTGCCATGTCTACCACCTGCAGAACTGGATTAACAAGCGAATTTTTATGGCACAGCCGCACAGGTAACCATATAGTAAAAAACAGACAAGAAAATGATAAAAACGAAAAGATTTAGTTTTCTGGGCTTCAAGCAGGTAAAAGTTCAAGAATTTGCTCGGGTTCAATTGGGCCTCGCTAGTGAACGTTAAGATTAGTCCTGAATTAGTGAAGATGCGCGTGAGCTGGACACCTGAGTTATAAAAAAAAAAAAAAACGAATAAAAAAGAACGAAAGCAGAAGGTTCCACGACCAAAAGAAAAATTAAGATAAAGAGTGAGGCAATTTGTCGAACAGGTGGTGCCCAAAACAAGAATTAGTGGGAAAATGCAAAGAAGAAACTCAACAAGTAGAGACCTTACCAATTACTACTTACAGATAGCAAGCATAAGTCAGCGTAGGGGTTGACAAGACAAAGAGAAGAAGATTCGACGAGAAGTGGCCGGCGGGGGTTCGCATTGCCGCCGGCTGCCATCATCTCAAACTCCGGCGACCTTGGTGTTGTTGACTATAACAACAGTCAAATAGGATAGGAGAATATGTGGCGGGTTAAGTTCTCATCATTGGTGGCCCCCCACTCCTTGTTCCCGGGTAAACAAAAGAAATCACAAAATCTAAGTATATTTTGAATTTCCTGTAATCTATACCTTAAAAATAGTATAAAAAAAACAATTCAAAAAGGATTCTTTGAATTACTCTATCTATCCCAATTTATTTGTTCAATTTCGACATACGTTCTCTTAAAAAAATTAGTATCTATTATATCTCACAATTTATAGTATTTTGATTTCTTTTCTAGTATAATTTTAAAATGTTATTTAATAAAGCTAATTGAGATTTATCAAACAAGATATATATTACATATAAAAAATATTATAAATTAAAAAATATAAACAATTTTGTAGGAGGTCCCAATAATGAAAGTGGACAATCAATATGGGACGGATGGAGTGTTTTATTGCAATTTTTAAACTTAGTAAAATTTTGAGGTAGAACAATCCATTTTCATGGGCTCAAACAAGAATTATAGTTCCTCGCCTGGCAGGCATCAAGACGTCCATTGAAAATTTCAGCAATAAGTTCCCTGTCAATGAATTGCGTAAACGAATTGAAATCAAATTGAATCTCGAATATCTGTTCCACCATCAGAAGATAACACAATTATCTTTCCTTCAACTTTCGCAATCGTTACGTCTAAGCATTTTCTGAAGCCTGCCAAGTCTATTTGTCCCGTCAACATTTGTGGCAGAATAGTTGGAAGAAACAGAGTAAGCTTTTAAATACTTTCATTCGCATGATTGAAAAACGAGTAACCCATCTATTCTATTGCATGTATAGCAGCAGTGCTTTACCATGAAATCTCAAGGTTAATTTATCCACTGCTTGATTGGAAACTTACAGTTCCCTATATCACAGTACTAACGATTGCAGAAAGTTTGGGCCTGAGCTGAAATGTAAATAGAACTCTACGCAAACTTGTTTTCCTTTCGTTGAGCGGAAGGAAAACAACTTTACACTTCATAAAGTAGGTTTAACAATACAAACCAAAAGAAACCGAAAAAAACAGTAGCATCATTTTGTCAAGACATCCCGAATTACATACATATAGATGAGCCTTCAATTCAGGAATACTTCAAACAAGTAGGGGACGTCCCTTCATTCCTATTTCCTGAAAATATGTAAAACCACCATATAAGTTAACGCTCGTATGAGAAATTGCATACAAAGGTTACAACAGCAATGGATGATTAGACAGTCCATCTAAAAGAATTTGTGTAAGTCTTCAATTCAAGAGTAGTTCAAACAAGAAGGGCGGGTATTGAGTCACCACCCTTCTTTCCTATTTCCTGAAAATATGTAAAACCACCATATAAGTTAACGCTCGTATGAGATACTATTGCATACAAAGGTTACAACAGCAATGGATGATTAGACAGTCCATGTAAAAGAATTTGTGTAAGTCTTCAATTCAAGAGTAGTTCAAACAAGAAGGGCGGGTATTGAGTCACCGCCCTTCATTCTTATTTCCTGAAAAAATGTAAAACAGCCACATAAGCTAACGCTCATGTGAGATTGCATACAAAGTTTATAACAGCAATGGATGATTAGATAGGTCATATAAAAGCATTTGTAAAAGTTAATTCAATTCAAGAATACTTCAAACAAGAAGGGCGGGTATTTTGTCTCAGACTCACAGCCCTTCATTCTCATATACTGAAAATATGTAAAACAACCACATAAGCTAACGCTCATATGAGATATTATATACAAAGTTCTTAAGAGCAAGATGATAAGACGGTTCATATAAAAGCATTTGCAAGAGGTTCATTCTCTAAGCTTTCCAAAGCTACGCTACAAAGCATCTGTAAGTTGAGCATAACTGTAAGCTTCCGAAAGCTAAGCCACAACAGAAAGGTGCTTCTATAGTGTAGGGAGTCGACATCTGGCCATACAAGCTATAGGCCCCGCACAAGGAGGTGCGGGACGTCCCGTTTTTACTGCTCATTCACCGTATCTCATGGCGTGGCTCGATACCCCACACTTCAAGTACTAGTAAGATTCCTCCAGGGAGAGGACAAATCCGTAGTGGCACTATTAGATCATGAGTAAATATAACAAGGGTTTAACATCTATGGATTTCTTTCAGAACATCATTTCATAAATGAGAGTAGTACGTATGTGAAAAAACAAAAATCGGATCGCCTCTTGATTTACTACTACGGTGAATAAATTAATTTGCCGATTAATTTAATAAAACCCTAATCTATGTGATTTTGCAAGACAATAAACACAATAATTAAATAGCAAGCATAACACACAGATATACGTGGAAAAACCCCAAGGCGGGGAAAAAACCACGGGAGGGAAGAGAGCACTATACGCAAAACGCGGAAACAAAGAGTATCTTACAACCACGCTATGAACTCCTTCAATATTGGCTAAGAACTTCTTTGCTGACTCCTCATGAACCGCTCTAATAGATGCTCCTCCAGACTCGACTCCTCGAATCCTTGATCTACGCAGGACTCCTCCTTTAGATCATCCTCCAATCATCTTTGAACTCCTTCAAAGAACTTTAGATGGTGTAGAAGATAAACAAACCACCTTGAGAGAGATTATGCAAGCATCAAGATCCTACGACCTCATTAAATCTCTCAAGGAATCAACCCACATGTGTTTTGATAGCCTCCACGAATTTTTTTCTCTACCTATGGACGTTGTGGCGGCTAGCGTTCATGAAAGAATGAAACGTGCTCTTTATATAGATTTTTCTGACCTAGCATGGCTTGCTCAAGCGGTCTCTTTAGGTGGCTCAAGCGACCAATTTACCCTTACTGTTGTAACACGCCGATCCTGTATGTATCGAATCTTCTTGCTCGCTTGAGCGATCTCTTCAGGTGGCTCAAGCGACCAATTTACCCTTACTGTTGTAACACACCGATCCTGTATGTATCGAATCTTCTTGCTCACTTGAGCGGTCTCTCCAGTTGGCTTGAGCGACCTATTTAACCTTGCTGTCCGGATTTCCTTTGGCGTTACAAATCTTCAACCCAATGATATAGGCATTGATTGCTCGCTTAGATTGAGGCGCTGATTACTGTCTTCGATTCATCACCACTCAATAAACTAACAAGCATCTAAACAGGATTTCAATTACATGGAAACGTCACGGAATTAGCCAATCACAAATAAGGAACTTACAGTATGAACAAAGACAAACTCGCTATTATGAACAACAGAGTATGTATACCTATATATAGCAGTCCTTCGTTCATTAAGAATATCTTACAAGTTTGTATACCATGAGGAAACATATATAGAGCAAAGCTTACCGGGTGGTGTGTTCTTCTAAATGTACACGGGGAGATACAATATTGCCACATGAATCAAGAAAGATTCTCCTGTGACCAAAACCCATCGGCTTGACGAACAAAAGATTGGATGGACTGGATATGGCGTACCATCTCACGATCTTCGTGAGTCTTCTGAAGTCGATTGGTGAACCCGATGGGCATATCATACAGCATAAGCTCTTCAATCTGAGTAAGATTATCAATCCCTAATGGAAGTATCTCCAATTTCGCACATTTGTGTAGAGAGAGCTTTTGAAGCTTCAGCATCGCGCCTTCCTCTACTCTCACTGTATGCAGCTGCTCAAATTGTTCAATATGTAATATCTTTAGTTTCTTGAACCTTCCAGCTTCAAACACCAACTCACCCCCAGTGAAAGCATCAATCATATCAAGCTCCAACAGATTGGGCAACTCTTGAAGGGCGTCTAGAGGAGTGTTATGTAATCTTGACCACTTCAGACGAATCCGGAACAGATTATCAAGTTTGGAAATCCACCCAGGGAACTGCCGTAGGGGTCCTTTCAGACATAGGCGTTGGAGATGGAGAGGAGGACTTTGCATATAATCTAAATCTAGTGACTCATCCTTGTTGGTTGAACTAACATCAAGAGTTGAAAGATGTACCATCTTTTCAACGGATTCGCACAAATACTTTCCGTCTTCTCTTTTGAGATCTACCAACCCCAGCTTCCTCAGTTGGGTTAAAGCTCCCAACTCTTTTACAATTTCATGGTGCTTGTCTGATTTGATAAGTGACAGCTTCTGTAAGTTAGTTAAACCCGAAATTCCACTAGCTATCTTTACTCCAACCTCAAAGTCCCATGTTCCATATTTCATGATACGGTACCAATAAACCAGAAGATGACGCAGATTATGAAGTTGTAAGATACCCTTTGGCAAGATAGTCACTTTAGTTTCCTTGAGGTCTAAAGTTTCGAGGTATGAGAGCTTCTTTATAGAATTTGGTATATCCTTTATCTTCGTATTCCTCAGACATAGGTACCTTAGAAGGTTGAGAAGAAAAATAGCTTCAGGAAACTTATCTAGAGGTGCATCACGCAAATCCAAAACCCTCACCAATTTGAAGGCATGGAGAATGTGTTCAATCGCGGAAGCGGAAACATTGCCCCTCTTGAACAAGAAAGCAGAACGAACATAATTCCAGCCGCTGCTCTTTGACAAAGGGATGCAATCTATAGAAAGACGCCGGACCTTCTTGCTTGAACTTGCATCTAGTTCTTTGATTAGTGAAAAAAAATTCACCTCCTCAGACTTCCGAATCATAAACTCATGCACAAGGTTTAGAACTCGACAATATCTGACTTGTCCATCAAAATCGCACCTACTAATATGAACCAAGTTCCTTTCAATTAGTTCCTTGAGGTAACACTCTGCAACCTCTTCCAGTGTTTCGCCTCGTCTTTTTGACACGAATCCTTCAGCAATCCACAAGCGTACTAGCCTCCCACGATCAATTGAATAATCCTCAGGAAAAATGCTGAAGTACAAGAAACAGCTCTTAAGATGGGTTGGTAGATCTGTGTAACTGGGGAGCAATCTTTTACTTACGGTTGAAAGATTGCAATGGTTTCCAATCTCAGATCCGAGGCTGTCATGCACTTTCTGCCACTCCGATGGAAATTTTTGTTTCTCTGACAGCAGACTACCTACCGCCACAATTGCAAGGGGTAGCCCCTCACATCTTTTCACAATTTTCCGAGACAAGCCCTCTAACTCTGGAGGACATTGTCCATTTGTAGGTTGGAAAGCCTTTTTACAGAATAGTTCCCAGGCCGCTGGCCATGGTAGGGCAGTTAAGTTATGGATATAATCGGACGACTCTGCACAAAAGGAGGCCACATTTGAGTTTCGAGTGGTGACAATTATTCTATTGCCTTTGGAACCACGGGGAAAAACTTGGTGAATCGATTCCCAGTGTTCTTTCCTCCAAATATCATCTAGAAGAACAACATACCTTTTTCGCTGCAGATAGTGTCGCAGTTTATCGTGTGTATTGGTTCCTTCTGAGGGAAGTGGTTCCTTCCTTGATTCACAAAATTGCTTCAACATGCTGCAAAAGAGCTCCTCAATATCAAATGATTGGGACACCTGAACCCAAGCACGACAATCAAACTGCCTGCAGATTCTTTGGCTCTCATAAACATTGTTGACAATTGTGGTTTTACCAGAGCCGCAAGGACCCACCACGGAGATTGTTATGTTCCTTGATTCTTGGTCTTCCAGTTGAAGGATAAGAGCTTCTACACGCTCTTCAAAGCCCACAATTTCCTCATAACCAGGAATATAAGGAGCCACCCGATGACGCGATTTTGAGCCAGAGGTTCTAGTGCTACTACTCGGGAAACTGAGTCGATCTAAGTCAAAGATTTTATTGATCTCCCTTTCAACATCTGCTATCTTGGGCACCAACTTGTGGACTGAACTCAGTGGATTCCCGAACTTGAAAGCATAAACGAGTCCATCATATTTGTCGGCAATTCTATACCTATGAAACCTATGGGGGACATAATACATGAACTCCGCAAGAACATCTTCAATATGATAAGCCACATCTCGAACTTGTTTCACACGTTCTCTGAGTTGCTCACTGCCTTCGTTTCCATCCATGTCTGCTAAGTGGGCACCCAATCTTCGCAGGCAGACATCGAGATGTTCCACGTCCTTCTGAACGGCTTCCTGATTGTTAATCTGTAGTTGGGTGAGAGAAGATAAAACCTGCTCAACCAAAAATAGCGCTGCTGGAACAGCTATTTCAGCCATTCCCCCCCCCCCCC
>JAXBDA010009917.1:0-11542 GCA_036023075.1 Gaultheria prostrata
TTTTTAAAATCAAAAAAACAAAAATATAACGTAAATCTAATAAATGCAAAATTAATAATGAAGACAAACAAATAATCCGTGCGGTTTGTCAAGCCAAAACTAACCTTATTGGCTTGTAAAAGTCATACACAACAAGAAAATAGTCGAGGGCAAAATTGACAATTTTGTTTTTAATCCCATCCTCTCATTTGCAAACAAACATGAGGTCAGGACTACTAATCTAATCCCAAGGTATACTGTTGAAAACAAACGTGTTTTTTTGAATTAGAAGTGGTATTGACAATTCCTTATTGTTGTGAATCCTATCACGATTCTATCACCTTATGAATCCCATCCTACTTAGTCCCCAAGGTCGGTCGGAACATTTTCTGTACGAACGGGTCGGTACCCGTAGCATCTCCCTCTCTTTCTTTCTTTTTTCTATTTTTTAGCTCTTCCACGATAAAAATGTGAGTCCATCTATAAGTAGTAAGTCGTCTTCGTTGTTTTTTCCTTTTCGGAAAAATAAACAGTATTTGTTTCGAATTCTTCTATATAAAGAACGTGTGTCGAAGGGATTTTCTGCATACTTTCTCTAGCTCTAACTCCACTCTTCTTCTTCTTCTTCTTCATTGCATGCATGGCAATGTCTTTCTTCAATCCTGTAAACACAACAAATCTGTCTAATGTTGCTTCCACAATACTTGAAATCCCGAGCAATGGCATTTCACCATCTCTGATGCTCTGCTTTTGCTCAATTCTTCTTCTCATGGCACCAATTTTTTTCATTCTTGAAATGAGACGAGCCATGCAAATGCCTCTCTTGCTTCCGCCAGGCCCAAAACAATGGCCCATTGTCGGAAACCTCCCAGAACTTATAAAAAACAAGCCCACATTCCGCTGGATACACAAAATAATGGATGAAATGAACACCGAAATCATGTGTATCCGTCTAGGGAATGTCCATGTCATCCCTGTCACCTCACCCGAAATTGCCGTCGAGTTCCTGAAAAAACATGACGCTGTTTTCTCCTCTAGACCAGATGTCTTATCAGCAAATATCACGAGCAGAGGCTATCGAACAACGGCCTTAGCTCCTTTGGGAGAACAATGGAAGAAAATGAGGAAAGTACTCACTTCTGAGGTTCTCTCAACAACAAGGCATCTGTGGCTCCAGGGCAAACGTACTGAGGAAGCCGACCACCTTGTTCGGTTCGTGTATAATCAGTCCATGGACTCGTCTACTGGGGGTGTGGTGAATGTGAGATTCATTGCCCAACATTTCTGTGGGAATGTGATAAGAAAGATGATTTTTGGCAAGAGATTTTTCGGAAATGGAAGGACGGACGGAGGGCCAGGGGTTGAGGAAGAAGAGCACGTGAATGCGTTGTTCACAATTCTTGCTTACCTCTATGCCTTCTGTCTGTCTGATTATCTCCCATGCTTGCGTGGTCGTGTTGATTTGGATGGTCATGAGAAGATTATCAGGACGGCCACTGCAAGCGTGGCGAAGTATCAAGATCCGAAAATTGACGAGAGGATCAGACAGTGGAGAGAAGGTACCAAAACTGCGCAAGAGGATTTGCTCGACGTCCTCATTGGCCTAAAAGAGAAAGATGGTAGTCCTTTGCTATCACCAGAAGAGATCAAAGCCCAAATAGTTGTAAGCAATATCTCTATCCACTATCTGTCACAATCTATTCAACAATGCTTCTAATTAAACTGAAGGCAGTCAATTTCATGAGCCCATTTAGCAACTCTTTACCCCCTTTGAACAATAGAAAAGTGTTGGAATTTTTTATTCGCAAAATATCATTTTATCACAAGAATAATACGATCACATGAATATAGAAATACAACAAGTATATCAAGGGTACGGAAATAGTAAAAGTAGGAAAGATGTTGCCTGTGAGAATGAGAGTCGTGTAGTCACTGTCTTAAGGCTAATATTCCTCCCCTCGTGAAGGTTCCACTGGAGTGTACTAGCCCCAAGATTAAACCCAAGAGCTCACAAGCATTCCTCATCCGATGTTCACGACCACCAGGAGGTTTGAACGAGTCACTAACCGAGTTGCCCAACTCTATAGAAAATAGTATAAGAATATTCTAAAACTCTATACTCTCCATATACTTCCTCTGTTTTTCTCACCTTCCAACTTTTCACAAATTCCAATTATATAGAGGAAAAAGTATAATTCTTCTTAATGGTTATAATAGCTAATAATAAATCCTCTATTAACTTTTGTAACCGAAATGATATTCATATACAATAAGTTTTGTAACGGTCAATCAATGATATTACATAATAACATTTTTATTTTTATTAAAAAGTTCCAACAAAAAGTACATATATATAAGATAGATATATGTTTTGTGCATTAATAATATACATACACCATGCGTCAAATATGAGAGGCGAATGTGAAAGACACGATTTAAAAACAAGTGATGTTGATTTCGACTTTGATTTTTTTATATTAAAAAAATGTGGATCCAATTCAAAAACTTAATCTATTTGGTGGACAAATCAGTTATGCATAATAAGCAACCTCTCATTCTCTGCCGAACCAAAAATGAAAAAAAAAAAACTTGTAATCCTACACTCAATTAAAAAACAGTACACATTCTCATGCTCGTAGGAGTTGATGATAGCAACGGTGGACAACCCATCGAACGCAGTGGAGTGGGCACTTACCGAGATGATAAATCGACCAGAAACACTTCAAAGAGCCATAGAAGAGCTGGATAGAGTTGTGGGGAAGCAGAGACTGGTCCAGGAATCTGATCTATCACAACTTAACTATGTCAAATCATGCGTCAGAGAAGCGTTTCGCCTCCACCCCCTTGCCCCTTTCAATGTGCCCCACGTCTCCCCTGCCGAGGCAACCGTCGCTGGTTACTTCATCCCCAAAGGTAGCCACGTTTTGCTGAGTCGCCATGGGCTCGGACGCAACCCTAGAGTTTGGGATGAGCCACTCCAATTCAGACCAGAGCGCCACCTCAAGGAAGACGGCTCTAATGTGGTACTAACTGACCCCGATTTGAAAATGTTGTCATTTAGCACTGGGAGGCGTGGATGCCCAGGGGTTAATCTTGGTTCCACAATAACAGTCATGCTTATGGCTAGGCTCTTGCATGGATTTTGTTGGGAATCACCGCCAACTGTGTCGAAGATCGAGATGAACGAATCTGAGGGAGACCTATTTCTCGCGGAACCACTAAATGCGAAAGCAGTGCCACGAAATAGAAATAGAATCGGAGGGTTTGGAATAGAAATAGAATCTATTAATTGCAGCCCAACGAAAAAACTGAAGGGAGGGAAATTATTTTTACACTCATTTTCAGTTTCTATAAATGCAGTCCAAATAGTAATTTTTTTTAATTATGAATGAATTAATAAATAATAAAGCACCATATAATTTTCAATGTACACTAAAAGACAGGTTTTAAATTACATTTATCAAAAAAATGAACTGCAGAAATTATTCGTACAAATCAGAAAACGAAATATGCATGATTCCTCTTATCTGTCTTAAGAAAAAAGAAGGAAAAAGCGATCCAACTTCCAAATATAATGTGTTTCACGGAAAAAGAAAAGAAAAATGGGTTGGGTTTGTCTAGACCCATTTTTGACCCATCCATATTCAACTTATCTACTCTAAACCCAACTCAACCTACCCATTTGCCACCTCTAGCATGCACTATTAATTCTTCAAAATAGTGGGATTGGCCCATCATTTTAAATAGAGGTATCGGTCGCGGTATGGGTGTAGCGATATCGGGCTTATTGAACGATACGTTGTGGGAATTAGGTGTCGTGGCCGTGAATTTAAAAAAATTATTTTTGGCACCAAACCACCTGAACTGGCCGTATCGGTCGTGTAGCGGCTATAGTGGCCGTGAAGCGGGCAAAAAAAATCGGCTAAAAACTGATACGTATCAGGTATTGGTCAATACGGGTGTGAATTTTTGGTAGCGCCAGCATAGCGGGGTGTACCGGTATCGGAGGGGTGAAAAACCGGTACGTATCAGCCGATATTTAAATCTTTGAATGTAAGTCAATAATTTTAATTCAAATCTTTCTAGACATAACAAACATGTTAATGAGAAATTTCTAGTACTTTTGAATCTATCTAAAAGTAAAAGTCTCGGGTACAAGTTGCCGCCAATAATGATTTCACTAAATAATATTCCCTCCGTCCTAATTTGTTTGTCAATTATTTCATTTTCTGCTACGTCTTACATTGCTTATATCTTTCGATCTATAATATTTTTAACGGTTTTAAGAACTTTGTATAATAGAATTAATTTCGAACTATCAAACAAGATCCATATTGCATATATTTGAAGATCAATATTAAAAGATATAAGCGATAAAAAACTGACACGATTATCAAAAATTGACAAACAAAATGGGACGGAGGGAGTATCTGTTTTCAAATTCCTGTAAATGACGTGAATAGAAGGAATTTCCACAGACTTCTCAAGCCCGATCTTCTTCTTCTTTCCATGCATCGCAATGGCTTTCTTCAATCCAATATTCACAAACACCCCTACCATTACCAATGCGCATATTCAGATGCAAATCGTAGTTTTCAAGTATGTGGCTTTCTTCAAGCAATGGCATTTCATCCTTTGGAAGAGACGATCATTGCCAGCTCTATCGATTCCACCAGGCCCAAAACCATGGCCCATCATTGGAAGCATCTCGGAACTACTAAAAAACAAGCCCACATTCCGCTGGATATACAAAGTAATGGAGGAAATGAACACAGAAATCATGTGTATCCGTCTGGGGAATGTCCACGACATCTCCGTCACCTCCCCTGAAATTGTAGTCGAGTTCCTTGAACTGAAAGTAAAAAAAAGACGTTGTTTTCTCCTCTAGATCAGTTAACTTATTGGCAGACATCACGAGCAGAGGATATATAACAACGGCCATGACTCCATTGGGAGAATAATGGGAAAAAAATGAGGAGAGTCCTCAGTTCCGAGGTTCTCTCAGCACGAAGGCATCAGTGGCTCCAGGGCAAACGTGCCGAGGAAGCTGACCACCTTGTTAAGTTCGTGCATAATCAGTCCATGGACTCGACTAAGGGTGGTGTGGTAAACGTGAGCAGTGGCTGAACACGGAAGGGGGCGAAGTGGCACGTGCCACCCCCGGTTCTTGAAAAACCAAAAAAAAAAACAAAAAAGATTTTAAAGTTATTTTGCGTTATATATTATAGGTGTCAAGTTCTTGTATCACTAATGGCAGCGTGTTCTCCAGTGGTCAGTTGCATTTCCTCCACGCAAGAGATCGCGCGTTTGACTCATTTGCCCATCTCCTTTTGCACCACAAAAATTTAAAAGTATATCATTTAAAAGTGCCCATTGTGATTCGAACCCTGGTTCTCTAGGTTAGATCTCTAGCTAGTCTCCTGTCACTAGACCAGCAACAACGGATGCAATGCAATCCTCTAATACTGTTATATATCTGAACCTCTAATGGTAATAGTAATTCCCCCAATATTTTTTTTTCCTGACTTTAATTCTCTATTATTTTTATGATAATAATGTTGTTTAACTTGGATGAATTTTTACTTTAGAGACCCTTTACAAAGGTCCCTACGCCTTCAATAATTTATAGTCTTAAATTTAGTTTAGAATGAATCTTACATGATTTTCGAGATTTAAAAGCATGTTGAGTTCCATTTTGATAAAACTTTACACTATAGATGATTAACCTATGAAGACAAGTGTTTTTTTTTAAATTTTTTATGTATAGTCAATCTAAGGAGACGTGTACTTGTTTTTGATATGAAATATATTGACTTTTTTCGGTGCCACCCTCACCTCCAAATCCTAGTTCCGCCACTGAACATGAGAGTCATTGCCCAACATTAATTTTTGAGGGAATGTCATGCGAAAGATTTATTTTCTGCAAGAGATTTTTTAGGAATGGAAAGGCCGATGGAAGGCCGGGGGTTGAAGAAGAAGAGCACGTTAGTGCGATGTTCACAATGGGAAATGCTAATTACCCAAGAAATGGTATCCAGAAATTATCTAGAAAGTGGAAATGAGTGGCTCAGAAGCACTCTCAAGTGAATCTAACCCACTCATTTTCACTTTCTCAATAATTTCTGGGTAATATTTTTGTGTATGTAATAGTACTGATTCACAATTCTTGCGTACCTCTACGACTTTTGGGCGTCTGATTATATTTCGCGTTTGCGTGGTCGTGTTTGGTCGTGCTTGCGTGGTCAAGAGGATTTGCCGGACGTACCCATTGGACTAAACAAGGATAAACTTGTTTAACCACTTGTTGGCTTTGCAGAGGTTGGGCGGTTTGTTACTTTTCTCATTCTCCCGTTTATCACTTGTGTTTCGAGATACTAAAATTTATTTTTCTGATAAAATTGTTTTATCACTTGTGAACAAACAGTACAGAAATTATCTGTGCAACTATATGACTATATATATATATATATATATATATACCAATTATCGAGTATGAAAGGTGCCTTTGAAAGAAAGATCTGATTACTTATTAATTCAACGTTTTTAGCTTATTTATAAAATTTACTTCCTCCGTTCCGAATTCGTTGTACTTTTCAAAGATAATTCTTAAATTTCCTACAACATGATTCTAGTTTCAACATATATACATAACTGATGATCCACGTTCCATAAAATACATTAGATCCAGTGATCGATCAACAACGTATCATGCAGGCTGCAGCAAGACAATTAAGCAAGGAACAAAGGCAAGCTACTGAAAATCTAGAGACTAGAGCGATCTTGGTGCTTTGGCAAAATAAATCAAATAATTTATTTTTTTTGTCTTTATTCAAAAAATTTACATTTGTTAATTTTTCCTTGCTCTTTTTTTTTTAGATTATTGGTTCGTTTCGATGAGAGGAATCTAAAGAGTAAAAAAATCATTAAGTAAACTAAAATTTTTGTGGATAAAGACAAAAAAATTCAATAATTCACAAAAATTTGGATTATTTGTCTTTAGTGAACTTTTTAAATATTTTATAATTTTTATTGACTTTTAGACTCCTCTCATCGTGACAAATCAATAATCCATAAAAAAAAATCGATGCAAAACTAAAAAAATGTAATTTTTTAATAAAGACAAAAAGTAAACTCTTTTTAGCCAAAAAAAAAACCGTCAAAATAAAGACTACAACTGACCAGCAACACGTCAACCAGTATGAAAACAAGTTGAATTCCGTTGAACCAAAAAAAGAGTATGAAAACATGACATGACTACATACATTGAATAATGTTGGAATCAGAATCAGACCACGACTTTCTTGATTTACAAATCTCTAACGTTCTCTTCTAGACTGAGAGAGCACCGACCCACCGCAATTGGCTGACATGAACCCTAATTTCTTCTAGTCCCCCGAAGTCCGATCCCTATCCAAAAACCTTCATATCAAAATTTTGAATGAAATGGGAGGATTTTGGATCAAGCATTTACGCACATCCAGTTGAGTTGATTTCTCATGTGACTTCTCGAAAAATTATTCAAAAATAAATAAACGGATCGGATCATTCGTATGAGACTCACAAGAGTCACAAGTCGACTCCCGAGCGATCGGTACATTTTCTGTCCCCACCCTTCTCTACCCTTAGAATTATCCATAACTCTACTGACTGATCCACCCCACCACACCCGCCTACATGGTTGTCCACATGGGATGGGTGGGCCCCGCCACTTAACTCCCCCCAAACAAAGGAAATTCAAAAGTTGCTCGTGTTTTATAACGATTCAGAGAGAGAGAGAGAGAGAGATGAATAAAATAAACAAATCCCAGAAGAGAAAATGGTGCATAGATTAAGCGAGAAAGAGAAGAAAGGAAGACGAAGAAAATGTTTCATAAAGCTGCTAAAAGCTAAGTTTTTATAAGTCAATTTATTTCCCATTAGCTAAAAATATAAGTCGCTAAAAGTCAATTTTCTCTCACATACTTTTTCTACAAAATGCAAGTCAGCACGATAAAATCACTTTGGTACTTATAGCAAATGAGAATTGAGGGTGTTAATGTTTTTAGCAAACGGGAAACTCACCCTTAAGATTCGGTTCAAATTTTTGCATCATATTGTTCATCAAATGGACCAAGGTTGAAAAAAAATTATGTAAGACGACGAAAAAAATAAATAATATGAAAATAAGTAAGATATATGTCACAATTGCATGCTCTAGGCGAATTATATTTTTAGGCTAAGAAATATTAAACCTACACATAAATATATTAATTTTTACTGTGGAAAATTGTCTGGGGACTATGTTCACACAGATATTTTTTTGAAATACACTCTTATTTTTTGGAGACAGAGAGTTGATTATTGTTTAGAAAAAAGTCAGAGCACGATATCGATACCAATAGATATTTTTCGCTCTCTCCATTTTATTTATTTTTTCCATCAAGAGTATATACTTTGTTTGAGCTAATATACTAGGTATTGAATTGTGAATTTCCTGGATTGATGGATATTCACGTTATATATAAGAATAAGAATAATTTTTCAAACAAAATCAAGATAAAATTATTACATGTAATATTAAATGTAAAAGAGTTTAGATTGTTTAATTGACCATCTATGAGAAGTTATGGAGCCTATTATTGCTTTAATTGAGTTCTTTACATTAGATTGGTTGTGGGCTGATTTTTGAAGGTTAGTAGTTCAATTTTTTTGGGTTAGATATTCAACTATTTACGTATAAGGTGTTCAAATATTTTTAGCTTCGGTGTTAAAAAAGGACAAAACTTAAATACAAGTACAAAAAAATTTGTTTAGGGTGTTCTGATGTAGAACAAGTAGCGGCCAAATTCTATGATCATTTGGATCGGTCAAAGGCTCGGAGGCTCAAATAGCTCTTAATTGAAAATTGCCAAATTGAGCAATTTATCAACGAGCCCGGAATGTGCCCAAATTTGGTGGGTTGAAGCAGAATCGCGCTGCAGTCAATACTCACCACCTTAAGTCGTGACGCATGGTGGATTGCGGCCAAATTCCTTCGTTTAGGCCTTCAATTTCGTTATTTTGCTATTTTAGGAAATATTTAGATTGATTCCCGTTGGAAAAGTCTTAGAATTTTTCTAGTTTTCAATTTTGAGAGTTTCTCCAATTTCCAAAATATTTTATTTTTTGTAGTCTTTTTAGGGTTTGCTAGAATTTGCCTATAAAAAGGCTTGTAATTTCTATTATTCGGCAGCTTTTAATCAATTACAGTATATTTCAAAGTTTCATCTCTCTCTCTTGTGGATTCGAGTAACTATTTCGTTTGGACTAGTACGATAACTAGTCTCTCGTGAATTCCCCTACGTCATGTTCACTTGAACAAGTGAACACCCTGAAAGCAATGTACATCCGCCTATGGTTTTTAGGGCTTTCCTTGTTTTTTCCATATGAACTTTGTTTCTACTTTGGTCTACGTTTTTCTATTTTTTTTAATTTTTCTCGTCGAGTCATACGATATGATGTAAAAATTACACCTCGATCTAGTACAATTATTTATGAGGGAAAAAAAACGTGGCAAAAAGTTGTTGGGGAAAGGGAACCAAGTCAGTAGTGTGACCAAATGCATGGTTATAACAACGAATCATGGGGAAAGGAAGTCTCTGTAAGTAGTGTGACCAAATGCATAACGAGTCAAGGACCAATTGCCTCAATTGTCTTGATCTCCGCGAATCGATGGTCAGATTCAATTAACTCTTCCAATAAAAAAAACGCTTCCAACGCGGTGTACAGCAGATAAAAATTATGACACGGAACAGTAGCGTGAAATGCATGTGACAATTTTAAGGTTGAAATTTGTACGTGACACAGACTGTTGAACGTGATAACCGTGATTAGGAATTCCACCACAGAGCATATTCAAAGTAGAGATCAACTTATGTACGGTCAGGCGACACCGGTTTTTGTGGGCCTCACTGAGCATACATTACAATAATTTAAATTGTTCATTTTGTAGGGTTTGCAAAATAATATATCCACGCAAAAAATTATGTTGATAGGACATCAATAGCTATTTCAAAAGTTGAATCTTGGCTTAAAAGACAGACGGTCTGGATTCTGTTAATAGTTTTTAGGTTAAAATGTCAATAACCGTCCGTTTTTTAAACCATAATTCAACTTTTGACATTTCTATTGATGTTTAATCAAACTGATTTATTGTTTGGATACAATATTTTATGGACCCTCAAAGATAAACAATTCAAATTATTGCAATGATCACATGGTAGGACCCACAATAAGTGGGGCCCCTGAGCCCAAAAGAAGTTTATCTCTTCAAAGCATTTGAGCAGTCCATTGTATAGTCTCTTTGTCGGAAAATTGAGGGGTACCAACCCCTTGGTACAGCAAATGTACTGACAAATCTCGGGGTCTCATTTGTGGGTTCCATATGAACGATTCGAACCATTCATTCATCTTAAAAGGATTTTCCGAGTGGCCTCGCTGGAAATTAGCTCACCCAGACATGCATAAGTAGTTGATCCAAAATCTCTCGCTTCAGTAAAAATTAAAAAAATGAACCGGGGGGATTTTATCAACCACTTACACATGTCCAATTGAGCTGATTTATCCCGCGCCCACTCGGAAATCATTTTAATATGAATGAACGGTCCGGATGTTTGTGTGAAACCAATAAGTGAGTCTCCGAGATCGGTCTGTACAGTTTCTGTACCAAGGGGTCGGTACCCCTAGCATCTCCCACTCTTTGTTTTTAGATCTTCCACCATAAAAATGTGAATCCATGTGTAAGTAAAAGTCGTCTTCGTTTTATCCTTTCTTTTCTGAAAGGAATTTAAAAATAAAAAATGTACAGAACAAGTCACCACTAATAAGAATTTCACTAAACAGGATTTGTTTCACTGTGCAGAACAAGTCGCCACTAGGCTCCGTTTGATAACCCTCTTGAGCCTTAGGATTGGATTATCCAAAGAACTTCCCAATCCTTTGTTTAATTGATAACCCAAAATAGGTCCGAATTATTAGTCTCATGGGATTAGCACTGAAGCCCATAGGGGGGATTCGTAATACACATGGGACTTGGTATTTGTAATCCAATCCCAACAGGGCTAAGCTAAAAAAGACAAAGTCGCCCGCCCTAGGTTAAATAATGTAATGAGCAAATTACTTCTGGGACTTGATATATTAATGAAAATACTTATATTATTTTATATTTTATTCATCGTGACTATGCTTAAATTTTATTTAAATAATGTTAAAAAATTGTATCAGTTGTAGACAATGGACAATAACAAGGTGGATGTATACACTAAAATGGCCTAGATTGGCTTAAAAAGCCACTTGTATTATTATTATTATTATTATTATTATTATTATTATTATTATTATTATTATTACTGAGTTTGGGTCCTAGTTTTTTTACTTTTGCGATTCCTTTCGTGGAGACAAATCAATTATCCAAAAAACAAAAAAGCTGACAGGAAAATGACCAAATGTGATTTTTTTTAATGAAGACCAAAAAAATTAGCCACCTGACTTATTAAGCCTAGCCTGGCCTAAATTCGGCAACTTGTGATACTTGAACCATATTATT
>JAXBDA010009918.1:0-11538 GCA_036023075.1 Gaultheria prostrata
ACCGTATAATTAGATCTCGTTGTACTTTGGTTGGATGGCTGGCTGGGAATAGAACTACGGGGACTCCGACTAGGGTGGTGGGAATAGAAAAAGACAGGAGATGAGGTGATTTATCAAGAAAAAAAAAGTACAGGGTACTAGAGTCATTTAATATTTTCTGTTAACGGAGTTTGAGTTGCAGTTTAGTCTAAAACCATAGGTAGGTCATTCGCTCATTTGTAAAAGTGGGGTAGGTGATTTGCAACTCACGCTAACCACAGGTAGGTAAAGTGCATTTTGCCCATTGAAAATTGTTGATTGAAAACATGTTCTGAAAGATGATTAAAAACTTGTGTCAAAGGACGCTTGATTGGAAAACCGCCACTGAGGACGCTTGATTGAAAAACCGTCATTGGGGACACTTGATTGAAAAACCGCCACTGAGGACATTTGATTGAAAATGATCGTCACTAAGAATACTTGATTAAACAAAAAACATGTCCCGGAGGACGATTGATTGGAAAAAAGGAAAGAAAAGGGGACCACTTATGGCCAATTGATTTGAAAAAAAAATGTCCCGAAGGACGATTGAGTGAGACTCAGGGTTTGACACTTGACGACACAATGACAACATTCCTTCTTTTTTAAAAGGTAAGTGGCGAAACAGGGTGTTTCTTTTGCTTTACTATCTTTCCTTTTGGCCAGGGTTTGGATTTCGGGCTGGTTCTTGAGGCTTGAGCTTTTTAGGTTGAGGTTTGACCCTTGGGTTTTTTTTTGTTGAGGCTAGCGCTTGCGGTCTTCTTGGATCCCGGCGTACGCTTGCCCCAGTGAATGGTGGTGGGTCGATGTGCCCCAGTCTTGGACAATTGTGCCCCTTAATTCTGGATCTGTTGGTGGTTTTGGCCACCCATTGACCTGTGTACCCAAATGTAGAGTCTTCCATGCATTGAAATCGTCTTCCACGGCTTTAAGAATATCAAGACCATGAAGGATTGACAAGACAAGACCTTGTGTGAATTTGGACAAGGCGTAGATGACTTCAAAAGACAAGGAGGACCATTTTCTGAAGGAGTGACTTTACAAAGATGCCCCTGGTTTGGGCGAAGATTAATTACTCGATTGATCTTTTGACAAGAAAGGGATAAATTTTGACAAGACCGATGAATTTGATCGGCCTTTTGGACAACGGGGTGGATTTTTAATACGACTGACAAGGCCTAGGGATTTGATCGTTCTTTTGGATAAATGAGTGAACTCTGATAAGAATATGTTGACTTGAAGGGTAGAAAAGACCACTGGGCAACTGGAGGATTCAGGAAATGTCAAAAGGTGCCCCCACAATTGATGTTGAAATTGTCATGACAAAATTGGATTTTTGATGACTTTCCCTTTGGGATATCGAAATTGCTTCACTCCATCAAATGATTATCATTCAAATCGATTATTTTGTCAAAACACGAGATTTCTTATCATAACCCATGTCCCGGATTGCTGATAATGTCCCATTAACTTTCCATTAATGCTTTGCTCCGTACTTTGTTATTTAGTAGGCTTGCCCGAAGCGTAGGGCTTAGGTCGGAGATAGCAATTTACCGGTAAGACCGGATCGAATCCACAGGGACCGAACGTATCGAGCGTGAAAATGTCTTTGCGCGTGAGGGTTTTTAGCCTTAAAGCGGCAAACTTTGAATTGTGATTTGGGGTGGAATTCTCTCGACTTCGAGAACGACTCAGAAGATTAAAAAGCTAATTAAAAGCAAGGCTAAGTCTAGGGGATTTCAACACCCATGATTCGGGTCGATTCATTCTCCTCTAAAATAACCGGCTTGGAGATGTCGTTAAACATCTCCGAACGGAAGCTTTGGCTTTTGAACTCATCTTTGAACTAGAAATGGTGTTCGGTAAAGTTTAAGGTTCTTTGAAAAAATGGCAAATCCCGAGGGTGACATTGCCCAAAGCATCCCACGTGGCAAGGAGCGTAGCTCTTGCCTACGTGGGATCAATGAGGTTAACAACCCCCGGTTTTGGTACATAAAGATGAACCCATAACTTTACTAAACAAGAAATGTTTACCACACGGCGAGGAGAGCGAATCAACCTAAGTCACGGGATGCTAATCACCCCATGACCAAGCCTACGTAAGCTACTCACACAACATACTAGAAAACTTGACTAGAAATTTGAAGGAAATAAAGAACATGACGAATAACTCTAAAAACTGATTTTATATGAAGATCCTAGACTTGCCTTACAACATTAAACTTTGAGAAATCACACACAAACACTACTTACTTGAGTTTTCAAAGGAAATGACTAGAAAATGGAGAACGAGAATTAACCGATGAAAATGGAAATAAACTAGATTTAAAGAGAGATCTTGAGTGTAGCCACAACTAGGGATGGCAATTGCATCCAAAACCGATGGATACCCAAACCAAACCGACCCTATCGGGGAGGTTTTTTTAAATTTTTCCTACCCATGAGGCGGGTTTGGTTTTCGAAACATGATATCCAGCGGGTTTAGATTTGGGTTTGGTCTTAGCAAGTATTCGGCCAAACCCATACCCAAACCCAAACCGAATCCAAACCGCTCTATATAATATTACTTATAGATCATGTTGTTGGTTCCTACTTTATAAAAAATATTACTTTGATGTTTTCTCGCTGGTGTGGGTTAAACACGTTAAAAAAAGTTTATTATTTATTTATTTCCTTTGATTATGTTGGGATTTAGCTGTTTAATGGTAAAATATTATGGCATGTTACTTTTTTATTTAATCTTTTTCCTTCACATGTTCATTAATGGAACGAATATTCATGCGGGTTTGGTGCGGTTTCGATAAAATCCAAATCCATATGGTTTGGTTATAGTCCACTAAAAATCATACCCGTCGGATATCGGTTTGGATTTAGGTATATATAAATACTTTGGGTTTGGGTATGGTAATCGCAAAACCCAAACCAAACCGATCCATTGCCATCCCTAGCTACAACATTAATACAAGAGAAATTAACTAGAAATGGAAACTTACATGAGTTCTTGAAGGAAAATCAAATTACAAGCTATGGAGGTTTTCCTTCTAAAAACTAGAACTAAACTAAAGTGTAAGTGATGGAGAAGATAAGAGAGAGAAGAGATAGATATACAAGGCTTTCCCTCTCTCAAAATATCCAAAAAGGTGCCCAAAAAGATGAAAATGCCATAAAAGGAAAGTCTGAAAAGTGGCTCAAAAATCTGGACGAACCACTTTTGGGTCGACCCAAAACAGAATTTGGGTCGACCCAAATCCCTCTGTCTTCCCACTAAAATGTTTGGGTCGACCCAAATTTGCTTCAGGCAGATTTTTGAACCAACTTCGCGGGCATGCTCCGGCTTCGTCCGAACTCGGAATGCGGTGTTTCTTGAACCGTTGGAAAGCTCTATGAGTCTACTTTCAAACCCAATTGACCTCATCTTCATGGCCTTTGTATCTTGAGAGAAATTAGCCTTTTTCTATCAGTGTGTCGGATTTCCTCGAGGCTCATAGCTCCAGATTTCTTGTTCCTTGGTTTCGGGCCTTCCTTGAACCTTTCAAAGCTCATTGAATCGACTTCTAAGCTTTGATGATTGTCCTTCACGGCGTTGAGGGACCTTGGATACTTCCGGATACAAGCGGCAATTATTTGGAGCTTTGGACACGCCCTTTTAGCTCCGATTTTCTGAAACTCATCAAAAACACAACTAGCGCAAAATCAATCGTAACAAGCGAGATAAGCCCGGATATATACAACATTAGGGGTTTATCAATTAAGATGCCCAATTTGGAGGGCTGCTAACGAAGACCCATTGATGTGTCCCAATTTGGATTTTTGCTTTGGCTGATGCCAGTGTTTGCACAATGGTTTGACTTTTAAGGGAGATTAGATTGTTCCCTTTTTTACTTGGATTCTTACTATCAAGTGGCACTCTTCAATCTGAATAATAGGCTCAAAATTTCATTTTCCTCTGGGGTTATTAGAGCTAGCAGCTATCTCAGAATCTTTTGGTGCCCCTTCTTGTCTTTAATGGGCATTTTCTTCGTGCCACTTTTGCTTGGGCACTTTCATTCATTTGATTTTTCTTCTTCTTTTTTTTTCCTTCAATGACCCACAATTTGTTGTGCCTATATGCTTGGCACTTCCATTCATTGAAATTTTGACGAGACGATGGCAACAATGCATTTGGCACTTTCTAAAAATTTTGATGTGCCACTGGAAATCATGTGTCGGCACTTTCATATCTCTTATTTTACCCCAGTGTGAGGGATAACTGCTTAGCTGGTTCTTTTTCAAAGGAAACGATTCTGGCTCAAAAGGGCTACCAAGAGATATATAAAAGCAAAGAATGCCTTTCTTCATTTTGAATTGCGCAACTCGATAGAAAGAATCTG
The DNA here is from genome assembly GCA_036023075.1 of Gaultheria prostrata. NCBI lineage: Eukaryota > Viridiplantae > Streptophyta > Magnoliopsida > Ericales > Ericaceae > Gaultheria > Gaultheria prostrata. The sequence continues at coordinate 4,389 of JAXBDA010009918.1, forward strand.
TTCATGCTCTAACTTTTGCCTAGATCTTATTTTGAAGTTTTGATCTAGCGAGCTTTTTACCTTAACTTTTGCCTAGGCCGCCCTCGCGGGTTTTCGACATAGCAGGCTTTTTCTATGTCAAACCATTGTTTCTTGATGGCATTAGGGAATGGCGCTTGGAATTCCTTCTTCTTTCGCGGGGCGAGGATTCAATCAAATACAATCTCGTGTTTTAAAATGATTATCATGATTTTCAAATGATGGTGGAAAACAATTCCAAGTTGAGGGATTATTGCAAAAACTCAAGTTTATTATGACAATTTCGACAGAAAGGCGTGACATTGAATTTCAAAAGTTGCGACCAAACCACAAAGGGTTGCCTACGTATCCCTTTGTAAGGAATCAGGTCGTGCGTAGTTTGAGACTACAAAACTGACTCCATTTTTCTTTTTTTGACAATAATATGATATTACAGACTCGAATTTGAAGACAGACACAAACTTGAAAGCAAAAGCATGAAACACTCGAAGTACAACCTGACACAACTAAGACTTGACTTGACTTGACTTCCAAACTTGAAAACTTGACTCGAAGATTTGGCCTGACTTGCATGCTTCCAAGACTCGTGGAAGATTGAGCTATTGCATGGTCCTTGACAGTTTATTCCTCCTTGCTGGCCTTGACATCTTTCGAATCAGCAATCCCCCATGGGTTTGGTGTTGAACATGGAGTTGATACGTGGATTAGAATTTGATTGGGTGTTTGATTTTGTTGGTGGAGGAAAGATCGTTTTGTTATCGATGAGGTCCTGAATTTTGTGACAGAGGCGGTGGCACTCATCGGTAGTATGACCGAGCATCTGGTGGAATTAGGGGTGCACACCGGCCCGGTGGCCCGCCCAGCCCTCCCAACCCAACCCGATTTTTTTAGGGTTTGGGATATAAATTTAGGCCTATAGGGTTGGGCCGGGTTGATATTTTAAGCCCGATTAGTTAATGGGATGAGTTTGGGAAAATCCTCAAGGCCCAACCCGAGCCCGGCCCGAATATAGTAAAATAGTTATTTCAAAGAATATATATATATACCCGTACTCCCGTAGAAAACTAGAAGTCTATCTCTCATGGTTCATTAAATTTTTTTTTTTGTTCTTTATAGGATATGCTGTGAAGAAGTAATAAGAAAAAGGCCGTAGGAATTTTTTTTTGCATGTCAAGCTTTATGAATATCGGAGAGTGCCACTTTTTGAACACTTTTATTGTCTTTTGAGAGACAATTTAATTATTAAAACCATAATGTTTTAAGGGTTTGTTTTTTATAATATTGCGAGAACATAAAACTTTAAGTATTCCCGGTTGTGAATTCTAATTTGTAATCGTTGTAGTTGATTCATTTATGTTTGTGATATCACGCTTTAGAAAAATAAATGGGCTTGTTGGGCGGGTATGGGAAATAAAACTTTAATTGGACTGGGTTTGGGAATATAAAATGAAGCCCGATTCTTAATGGGTCGGGCTTGGGCATGTACAAATCTCGTTAGTATCTAGTATAAGCCCGGCCCGAACCCAGCCCGGCCCGAGGTTTGTGCACCCCTAGGTGGAATGCACAAAAGGCATTTCGGTTATGGTAAGATGGGAGCTTCTGAGGTAGAAGCGTTGGAGGGAGTGGTTTGATATGACCAATTTTGTGGAGCTCTTTACAAATCGAGGACAGAGGTGTGGAGAATTGGGAGAGGGTTCTTTGTGGTTTTTAGAATAGGTGGTTTGAACTTTGACCTCGTTGACATGTATGGCTTGGTTGAAATTTTGGTTTGTGGAGCTGGAAGAGGCTTGGGTATGATCATTTCCGTTGAACAATGTGTCGCTGTTGTAGGAGTACACCCATTTGGTTTTGGGAACAGGTTCACTTTTCTCAAAAATACCAAATTGGACTGCCTCTTCAACGGCAAGGTCTGCCTCATAGAAGGTTTTGAAATCGGCGGTGGTTTGGAACACCACCAAGTGCTTTGCAAAATCTGGAGCCAAATTTCTGGTAATGATCTGCATCTGTTCCTTTTCTGACGGCCTGTCCATCATCTGAGAGGCTTTTCCTCTCCATCTTTTGATAAAGTCAGCAAAGGATTCATTCTTCCCCATCTTTGTTGATTCCAGCTCTCGAATAGTCATGTCAAGCTGGATGTTGTAGTTGTACTAGGTTATAAAGGCTGCCCCAATATCCTCCCAAGTCGTTTTCTTTGAAATATCCAGATTCAGAAACCAACGCAATGCTGGCCCGGTCAAGGTTTGCAGGAACATTTGGCCCATCGCATCTTTTTCTATATCATACATGGACAGAGTGCCCACATATGTTTGTAGGTGAGCTGTCGGATTGCCACTTCCATCGAACTTATCCCAATCTATTGGCTTGAATCGCTCTGGGAGATTGGCATCTGGGAACATGCATAATTTTTCCATATCAATGCCTGTAGTGGCTATTTTCTCCTGTTTCTAAACAGACTCCTCCAGCTTGGTGATTTTGGCCATCATTGCTTCCAAACTCTGATTGTCTTGCGAGTGGCCTTTTGGTGGACCTTCTGGTGGTGGTGGGAGCCGGGAGATTAATTCCTGAATCATGAGCATCATTTGGGCCATCTGCTTGTTGTTGTTTACCCGTTGCTCCTCCATGGCTTCTTTGAGGACCTGGACCTCAGTTTTCTCTATTGATTCATCAGCTTTCAACATTGCTGAAAAACTTGTTGAATCTGACTGTATTGTTTCTGACTCGGTCCGGATTAACCGCTATTTAGGAGGTCAGGTCCAACAGGGTATGGTTTTGTTCTTGCTTTGACCAATGACTTAGAACTGACAGTAAAGCAAACGCAAACTCAGTGGCATTCCTATTTCATTTTTTAAAAAAGGAGAATGTTGTTTTTGTTGTGTATGTCACCCTGAGTCTCAAAAAAGTTTTCAACAACCATGGGTAGGTCGCTACTCAGTAGGTTAAGTTCCTGTGTTTTGAAACCAGAGCCAATCAACTTTTGTGACCATCTAAGACAGAGCAATAAGGCTGTTGAAATTGGGATAAAAATGTGCTTAAGGATAGACTGGATCATAGGAAGCCGTTCAAGCACGGCTCATACTGGAGGTGTTTGATTAAAGCAAAACGGTCTAAAAAAGGCTGCCCCGATCCTTGGTATTTCTTTTGACAATGTATCCTTTGAATTGGAAAACAAGGCTTTGGAAGAATTAGAAAATGGACTAAGTTCTTTAATTATCTCTCATCAGGATACTAGAATAAACATCCTCATAAATGGGATTGATTACTCTTAAGCTCAGTTAAGATTATTGATGAGAGCTTATTGAAGATTTTAGGCCATCTTAATTATCCTTAGTCTCATTTTCCTAAGGACTATGCGATTTAAACAACGTGCATTGAAATGTACGACACTTCATCGGGCAGGGTAACCTCTTAAGATCGCGAGAAAGGTGACAATTTAAGGTCTGACTGACCAAAATATTTTTGCTAAAGTGCATGCAAATGATAATATAGATGAAAAGCAGTAAACACGTAATAGGATATAAGCACATAACCCTAACCTGTGGACCCTATCGTAGATTGGAAGGTTCTATGATTTTCTATATGCAAAGGCCGGTTTTGGTTTAGAGGGGTTCCCCAGACTAGAGTCAATATTTGCCTTCCAGCGCCAAGTGTACTGCATGGCAAAGGTCAAAGCGGCACGCTGACTCATCATCGTCCAGGGTTGCTACGCATCTTGGGATGTCCTAACACCAGCAAGCTGGGTAGGGTAACCAAGACGCAGCAGCGGGGCTTATCCAACATCGATGCACGTGCAATGCAAAAGTTTGGCAATAAAATTATTTTCAAAATTCCACAAATATTTTTCAAGTTTGGCTCACTTAAATTAATCCATAGTTTGATAATTTTCACAAGCAAACAACCCAAAAAGCACCAGGGAGGATGGTCGGGCAAGGCCCTGTTAGTCCACCATTCCTTCCTTTGATAGCGCGAAGTATTTTCGTTTTGACAAGCTTTCGGGTGTCGTTTTACTAGTGAAAAAGATCAAGAATAAAGATTAATTTAAAATCCCCAGCAGAGTCGCCAATTTGTGGACGGCACCACGATTTTGTTTTTGTTTGAAACGAGCGATTTTGGGAAATAGAATGTTTAGAGTCGCCACCCGGGATTTAATTTGTGGAAAATGTTTGGTACCCAAGAAACCCTTTAAAAGAAAATTGAATGATTAGGTCTACGAAAATAAAGATTTTTGGATCCGGGAGCTAGGTTACGAACGGGGAAGGTTTTGTTTGAAAAAGCACCCCGCTCGCTCGAGAAATACCCGGTCTCTACTAAATTTTTGTGGGATTTTTAGAAAACATTTATTACAAAACTTTGATCACATAAACGGTAAATGAACATGATATAATAGCAGATAATATAAGCGAAAACAGAGCAATGAAGAAAACAGAGTGTTAAAGCTTTGTTTTTGCCGGGTATGCCGCACGGCGGCATACCCTCTTATGCCGTACGGTGCATGTAATGTGCCGCGCGGCATAGTTGAAAATGGTTTTTGACAGAAAATAGAGGACAATGTAATTTTTGAAAGAGGGACTTTTCTTAACAGAAAATCATCATTGATAGACAAAATACTTAAATAATGTATCTCTGAAAACCGGATATAGTCATGCGATAACAATTAATATTGCATGATATTCGCCCGAGAGATTGGATTTTGTTGAAATTTTGGCTATCCAAGTTCAAGAATAGGTATCGAAAACCCATTTTGAACCTGGAAGCTTCCCTCAGAATCTAAAGAATGTAGACCCTGACAAAGAAACGAAAGTATACCTCTTTGGAATTTTGCTTTGAGGATCTACTGATTCGACTGGGAAGCTTCGGGTTTTTGTGGTGGAAGTTACAAGTACAGGAATTTGGATTCACTGGAGTGGGTTTGAGAGAGATTTTGTGGTGGTGGTAGTAGCTTAAGGATTTATGAAATTTTTACAGAGCTTGGAGGGAGAATTTCCATGGAGGTTTTTCACTGCCCTTTGCCACGGCCGGACCACGGCCATTTATAGACGCGAGGTCATGACCGGTTTACACGGCACCGTGATTCTCCACGCAAGGTTTGTGAGCTACGATGGTAGGATTTTCAGTTTGCAAGAAATCATGATGAGATTCGAGCGTGTTTTGAGCTACTGGACATTTCCAGGATTCGCGGCGTGAAGAAGATGTACCGTATGGCACACGTAGGTTCACCGCGCGGTACAACCAAGTCTACCGCGCAGTGGAGTTTGCAAAAAAAATTGAATTTTTCAAAAGTGTACTGTACGACACACTTAACTCTATCGTGAGGCACAATTGTGTGTCCCACGCGACACTGTTAATAGGCCAAACTTCGCCGACACAATTGTGTGTCCCGCGCGGCACTGTTAACAGGCCAAACTTCGCCGGCACAATTGTGTGTCCCGAGCGGCGCTATTAACAGGCCAAACTTCGCAGGGCCGCCCCGGGTGCTACCGAACTCCGTTTTGTGGGTGGGGTACTGTTGGAAAGCTTGTTAAGTTTACTTTCTAACCCAAGTGTTTGGAAACAAAATAATTTGTACATAAAAATCTATGACGATTTTACCCTCATGTGGTCGGAAAAAGAGTCGTTTTGGTAAAATCCTCATATCTCCCTCATTTCAAAACGGATTGAGGCATATTATATATCAATAAAGAGGGTTTTTAATGTACTAGAAGATGGTGTAGAGTAGGGTTGGTGTTGCAGAGATTTTCCTTGGGTTTTTGTACAAAGAGCATTGTTTCAAAGCTTTCGAGGCACGTTTTGACTTCTATTGTCATTGGGGAGCCGTCCGGCCACGACTTTGAGGATATTTGGGAGGTCCAAATTGGGGTGTCTATAGGGTGCATTTCTACAATCAGTTCATATTTTTCGTTTTTATATTCATATTCATACTTTGAGGGCATTTCTACCATCAGTCCATATTATTCATTTTTGTAGTCATATTCATATGTGTGTAGTACATCAGTTGAGATGAGGAAGACGACAAGGACATTGAGATCATTTTACGAGCACTGGGTTTTGCTTCTAGAAAGTGGCTACGAAACTTGGGTGGCTGCTCGGGAGTGATTGTATGTGAGAAATTTCTGAAGCGTATCAGATGTGTTAAAAGTGTAGACACTTTAAATAGTCTTGAAATTGAAACAAAAAAGGAAACGATCCCTGTGAATTTTCCATGGCTGCAGTTGATCAGGGCCGGCTATATCAATAAGGAAAGATTTTCCCGTCATTTGCACTTCTGGAATGTTCTGCTGAAGGATGCACAACGACCGTTGATTGGAGTAGAGGCCAACAGTCAGACTGTCGGTCAATGGTTGAAAGTTTGCAAGGTGTGGTACGGAACATCAGAGTATGATTAGCGACTGATAGTGAGTGTAACAGCCGATAGTATGAGTGTGTTCTGGTCATATGTTTTTTTTTCCTTTCAAGGTAAATGTGTTCTAAAATCACATCTATTGATATCCCATCAACATAATTTTTTGTGTTTTAAAATCACATCTATTGGTATCCATCAACATAATTTTTTATGCAATTAATGTTCACGACAAACTTGAATAAGTGAACAGTGAAATGTGGCCGGAAATGGACCACAAATAGGTTGAATCTCTTTAGCAACTGTATAGGATCACATTCCTCACCTATTATCTTTGATCAAGTAATGCTACTTGGAAGGAATCACACACATGTACTTCAGATTTGCCAAATTATTTTCATTCCTTGTTAATGCAACAATGGCTGCAAGGGTGAGTTTATGGTAATAACACCCATAAGGTGAGGGGCAGCGGTACCATACATTGGAGAGGGTTCAGAGTCTTCGGACATTGAGGGGGTTCTGCTCAAATCTTGAGGTTCCAAAAATTTGCCGCCTACCCTTAAAGTTTCAGTACAACTACTAGTTAATGATTTGATTGAACGGTACCAATGGATTTTGTTTGAACCACTGCATTTTGTAACTTTTGTTTGACCCCATGAATTAGCATCCAAATTGGTGAAAGTTCTGAGTCTCTCTCTGTCTTGTTTGCACCAAAATAGCAAACAAAACGCAAGTGGTGGTTAGCTCATGCGGTAGAGCTCGTGGACGCCCCACACTGCATCCCGGGATCAAGCACCC
>JAXBDA010009919.1:0-11536 GCA_036023075.1 Gaultheria prostrata
TTTAGTTTGAATTTTTGTAATAAGAAAAAATATGATAATACAATTGAGAAATGTGATTTTATTAACGTATTTCAAGCTAAAAACACAATGTAATCTTGATTTATTTTTTAACTTGCATGTTTTTTTTTATATGACTTAATATTAGGTGGGCAACCAAGTCAAGGATTGGGCTTGGGCAACCCAAACCTCAGGGCTGACATTGGCCGCATTGTCCACGCTCACACCCGGCTGACCCAGGTCACCAGCCGAAGCCCACCCGCTCTCCGCCACCACAATGTCCACGTCATCGTACCCAAGCTCTTCATCGCCGAGTATACCGCGTCTAGTTGGGCATCAACACATGTTGGTGTAGTTTAACCTTGTGATTTCATCTAAAACGCCACCGTTTGGCTTGAACAGAGCGTAGTTGAGTGTCTTATCTATGAATCCGAAAAACAGGTATGGGAAACCATGAAGGGGGTCTTGGTTTGGCGGTGGAAGTCTAGGATCGGGGCGAATATGACTTTGTCGTAGCCTCGACGGAACCGACCCGAACTCGGTGGGTCCGAGGTTGATAGGATACCTGTTGGAGAAATTACAATGAAAAGTATTGAATAAATTACGTCGGCCGATTAATGTTGTAACTTGTGACTTATTAATCATGTTAATGTTATAACATGGATAATAAGGATACAGATAGGTTCTTATACCTATATTCATATCACGGAAATATTTTTTTAAGTAAATATAGGTTGTAAATTCAACAATAGCATATCACAAATCAGTAATCATAGTCAATTTATTCATTCTAGCGCTTGCTTTGGTTTGGACTAAATAATATTATCCTCTTCTGTTTTTTCAATTTTTGGGTCGAATTTTGTATTTTAACAATCCGTCTTTGCAGAACAAAAAATTGCCGAGCGGGTACCATGTGGTGCAAGATATCGATACTAATAAATACTTCTTTTTTTCTCTCTATTTCACTTTGCCCGCTAAGTAGTTTTTTTGACTTTTTTTACTCTCACAAGGCATCAACTAAAATGGCCCCCAAAAGCCAAAAAGCCCCTTATCGGAACCGCGAAGGTGTATATTTTGTTTTGATGTAATGGCACTGCGACAGAGTCCACGTTGGATTCCGATGCAATAACTATCTAATTTAATGTTTATAAGTCAGGGTGTCCGGATAAGTTTACCCATACCTCAATTAATTTCATTGTTCTCTAATGGAAGACCAATTAAAACCGAAACAAAATCAGTATAAATTAATCTCACTAAAAATTAATAGTACCAGAGATTCAAAATTACACCAAATGACTAATTATTTAACTTGTAGTGTATGAATTTAATTTAAAGGTGAAAGTTAAAAAAATTTGTGAGCCTGACGAGTGACGATTTCTTTGTTCCCTGTCGAATCCCCAATTCCAAACCCAAGGAAAGTCCTTAACATCTGTTCCTATCCCTTTTCTACTGCAATTTGTTGTTTGTGTTTGTTTTGGTGTTTGGATTGACGAGGTTATCTAATGGGCATATGCCCATATGCTCATTAGAGGAATTGAGAAAGACTTAGCTCAAAACTCTAATTATTGGAGTAGATGGATATATTATCGAATATCATAGAAATATTTCGATCACCAACTACAAGTCTACAAGCCCCATAGAATAGAGGATCTTTTTCATGTGATTTTTGGGCTCTTTTATTTAAAAGATCTAATTATCTAGTACTCCCGAAGCATGGCCACGTGGTGTCTCGAAAAATTCTACCATCACACATTCTTGTGGGGTACATGTTTAAGTACTGTGTGAACCTCACATAAATGTGAGAAGATGGAATGATCCGAAGCACCACGCACCACATAGTCATGCTCCGAGACTACTGAATAATTACCCTTTTAAATTGCAATCTAATTTTTTTTAATACAGTACTATTTTTGTTACTTATAACTTGAAGCATTGATAAGAAAATGTGATGGAAAAACCATTTTCTCTATTTCACAAAGTTCACGTGCATCTAACGACTGCAAATGTGCCCCAATTTGCATCCCTCCGTCTAAGTAGCAAAGTTGTTATCCCGTACTGACAAGTATACCATTATCTCTATTGAAAGTATGTGTCAGTACCGTTGTGTATCTCGGTAGCATTCCGAATTGACCCCTTTATAAATTTTTAATATATTTATGAATAACTAAAAATTTAAAGCAGAGAAATAAAACTGATTCTAACACTATGATATCAAATAACAATTAAAATGATTATTATAAACTCCAAACATTGTTGAATTATCTTGAAATTCAACCCTTTTTTAATCAAAAGAAAAAAATACAAGTATTTTTGTATTAGCCGAGATTCCGGTGCAAATTCGGTATCAATTGATACAGGCTGGTATCGAGCCGGTAAGGAATACCTAGGTACGTGTACCGTTCCGGTACAATACAAAATTGAGTCAATTGACAACATTGTTTGGTAGCATTAGACCATCTCCACTCCTTACCCTTTTTTTTCCCCCCAAACTCAAATTTGAGTGAAATTTGTTATAAGTCCACTCCACTTCTTTACTCAAATCTATATCGAATCGAGTTTTACTTAAATTAAGGGAGACTCAAATTTTACAAAGCTATTTCGTTTCCTCAAATTTATAATTGGATTTTAAGTTTGCGAAAATTTCAGAAAAACCCCTACCTTTGGCCCATTTATCACATCAACACCTGAGCTTTAAAAAACGTCAACTAAACCCCCGAGCTTGGCACTCAGTTATCAATTTCCCCCCTCATTCGATTTACCGTCCAATTGATAACTGCGAGTCCTACATGGCTCCTACATGGACCCATGTGGTCCCCCTGCGCCTCCACGTGGACATGACACTACTTAAAAAAATCCCTGACCTTTGGATCAAATGTCTCATAGACACCTGAACTTCAAAAAATTGTCAATTAAACCCCTCACCTTGACACTCCGTAATCAATTCCCCCCTCAATCCATTTTTCGTCCAATACTTAACGGGGACTCCCAAAACGATGTCATTTTGTTGGTTTGTCATGAGCTTCCAAATTTGTTCGCTACACATTGTCTGTGGAGCCAACTTCAGGGTACCACACAAACGATTTGAACCGTTCAATAATTTTAATATAATTAATCAAGTGGTCTTGTAAAAGATGATGCCCATCGGATATTTATAAGTGATTGATCTAATTCATTTAGAATCGGTATCCCCTTGATCGAGCCGTAGATGTCATAGCGCTTGTTAAGAGGATCGTTCACTAATAAAATTATCTTGATCGGACATCGATAGGTATTAAAACAGTTCTACAGTTCATATCAAGGGGATACTGAGCGCACAATTGTATCTTTTTTCAAAATTCTTTCAGATTATAGGACTCTGAATGAAAAATTAAACTAATTAGATCAATTACTTATAAATATATGATGGGCTTGATTTTTTCCATGACCACTCGAATAATTATCTTATACTCCCTCCATCTGGATTTGTAGAAACATACTTTTTCAAGTCTCAAAATGTTTGTCCATTTTCAAAAGTCAAAGGATAAAGTATGGGAAAATGAACAAACTCAAAAGGTAATGGAAAAAAGTTGGAATCCCCAAAACGAACTAACAAATCCGGACGGAGGGAGTAATTATTGAACGGTCTAGATTGTTTGTGTGGGACCCCGACGTTGGCTCCACAAATGTGTAACGAACAAATTTGGAGGTCAATGACAAACCCACAAAACAAAGTCGTTTTGGGAGTCTCCGTTAAGTATTGGACGAAAAATAGACTGAGTGGGAGAATTGATTACGGAGTGTCAAGGTGAGGGGTTTAATTGACATTTTTTGAAGTTCAGGTGTTTATGAGACGGATTTCCCATTCACCGAGGCGATATCTTCCACACCATTAACCGTTTAAGGAAGCTCCATTTCAACAAACGTGCACTCCAGGTTTCTCTCTCTCGCTCTCTCTCTCTCTCTCTGGGTGTATGTGTGTGCTTGTTCATATTCTCATATATAGTGGTAATGGGTCAATGTGACTAATTTAGCTGTTACTACATTTTGGATTGCCAGACAGTGTGGAAAAAGGGAAGGAACAAGAAATTTCTCACTTGTTTGGGTAAAGAAAAAGAGGTGAGAAATGGATGAGAATTTTGTAGGCATGCACATTGTTGGTGAAGAATTAAGGACTGTAAAGTGGACCTATTCCTAGCTTGGAACATAACTCACAGAGTGTTTGTTGCAATGCAACTGTCTGTCTTTCAGCTCTGTTTTGCTGAGGTTTGGTTTTGATGTTTTGCGTTTAGCCTATTTTCTTGTGTAGGACTGGTGTTTTCATTAGAGCTTGGCTCTATGTTTGATTTGATTTTGGAGGATGCCCCTGTGGTCATGTAGTTTTGGTTGATCAATGATAGTAACTTTCCAAAACAAAAGGATGAGAAATGAAGCAAATGGTTTTTTATTTGCTTATTTTTATTTATCACCAAATCTAAGCATAAGATGTCACCATTTTTTGTTACGGAGTTCTGAAACCAGGATCTTTTTTTTTTCTCTCCCTTAAAGGTAATGACCATTTGCCAATAAAAAAAAATAGTTAATAAAAATTTCTATTTTCCTTTGTAAGGTGCAGACATGTAAGCACAGTATATGTTCGTTATATGCATGAAAGAATTCTGCCAAGTGCAGACTTAACTTGCAAAATAAGCATGTGATGCATCCCAGAGTATAGTATGCATGATCGAGTAGAGTAGGTGAGCATAACGAGTTAGGAATTGGAAATTTTGCCAATCCTATCGGAGACCTATGGTTGCAATATCAACAATTGGAATTCAGAGCATAACTCGTTTTCAAGGAATCAATAGCTAATTATCTACTGGATTCGATGAAGACAGTAACATTACCGAAACCAGAAAATCTCTGAAACATCTTGCCAGCCTTTTGTTTATCTCATGCACCATACGAATTTGTATAAATGTAGGCTCTTTTGTAACATATTTTCCAATCGGTCATCATTATCCTATTCGTCATGGCTTTCAAAACCAAAGAATAATCATCAAATTTCACCTTGTTTTAAAGACAACATTTGCACAAACAGATTTGGTGAAATAACCGATGATCAGTGCTATAGTTTTTTGAACTGCCATTGTAACGTGTGATATTGGATTTGTTGAGGATATTTTGACTGAAGTTTTCTCGCAGATTTTATAGTCATTTGAGACTGTCTCACCAGCTTGTTGAATAGTGTTCTAGTAACCCCTTACGAAGTCTCGATCAGTATGGTGAAGAAACCATTATATGGGTTTACTAAGTCTGATTTTGTTTGTCTGTAATTTTTAACAAGTAATGGAATGGGTTATCAGGGAGAGGCCCTACAGGCCAAAGGAACTAGACTACTCATACCTTTTAGAATTCACAACTAAGCTTCATGGGGTATCACAAGGGGAGAAACTTTTTTCTTGTGTCCCTACAGAATTCCAAAACAAGTTGCTTTACAACAATCTTGTTATTGCATGTTTGGATAAAGGCATGATAAGGCTTTCACTTGCATACATGAAGAAAATGAGAGAGTTGGGCCATCCAATCTCACATTTGATTTTCAACCGCCTCATTATCCTCCATTCTTCGCCGAGCCGTAGGAAAGCCAAATGAGATATCTTTCTGCATATTAGCAACTGCACATGCTGTGGCGAGACTGTTTCTATTTGTGAGGTCTATGTAGAAGCTGTAGAGAAATCATCTACGGGAAACAACTGGTCAACGTTTGATGTTCTTCTTATATTGTATGGGTATTTGGGGAAGGAGAAAGAACTAGAGCGAACTTGGGGTACTTTGCAAGAACTTCCCACAGTCTAAGGTAAAAGTTTCATGTTGGCTATTGAAGCATTTGGGAGGATTGGGGGCCTAACTCGGGCTGAACAGATTTGGGCGGAAATGAAATCAAAGAAAGGGTTAAAAGCAACAGAGCAATTCAATTCTATGATATTTGTTTATTGCAAACTCGGGTTGATCACTAAAGCAACAAAGTTGTACTCCAAGGAAATGGAGCAAAATGGATGCAAACCGAATGCTATAACATATCGACACCTTGCACTAGGGTGCTTGAAAGCGAGCTTAATGAAAGAAGCATTGAGAACACTAGAGTTTTTTTTTTTTGGGTAAATAGAACACTAGAGTTAGGGAAGGATATATGCACAAGTGCCAGGATCAGGAAATCAACCCCATGGCTGGAGAATACTCTTTCAATGGTTGAGATTTTTGCTGAGAAGGGTGACTAAGAGAATGCTGAGAAGTTCTTTGAAGAATTGAAAAGGGCAAATTATTCTAGGTACACTTTTGTGTACAATACCTTGTTTAAGGCTTATGTCAAAGCCAAGATTTATGACCCAAATCTTCTAAAAAGGATGATTCTGGGAGGATCAAGGCCGGATTCTGAGACCTATGGCCTCTTGAAACTTATTGAGCAGTTGCAAACCTAATTATGAGTAATATGATTGCGTAAGTACAACCTTTTGGGTTCAATTTGTTGCGCTCGAGACACAGGCAAGATCTGGTGTTTTTATGTTGCAAGCCAAAGGGAACAAACGGGGGACAGAGGAGGAAATTGGAGACGTTTATTTCACTGCGGGAGGAGGGTACAAAAACTGCTTCCAGATATGTATCTTCTCCTGCGAAGCCGGTGGCCGGAAAATGCTCTCACAATTTATATCAAATTTCAACTCTTTCTTCTGCTCATTAGAGTTTTGGAACTCAGAGCACCTTTCAAACCGAGCGATGCGGGGAACCAACATGGAGAAATAGACCATATTTTAGGGCCACAACTTTATTGGGAGCCTCCTTCGGCCAAGGCAAAGATGGAACTAGGATTTCATCTTCGAAGGGCCAACTGATGGGTGGAAGTTTTGAGGGTCATCACAATGTAACTGAAAAAGTATATAGATTCCAATAGTTTCTTAAACAAATTGCAAAATAGTAGTAGTATCTTAAACAAAGTTCATTGAAAGCAAGGGAAAAGGGCTAACGGACAGAATCCCACTACAACCCTTCATTTTGCACCATTCTTCTCAATCAACACAAGAAAATCAACCATTAAGTTTGTATCCATCCAATCTATCCAATGACGTGAACCTTTCATTGCAATCCTCTAAAAAAATATGCAGTTGCAAAAGAATTAACTTGACCAGATATCAATGGCTATGTGACCAAAACCTATCAATGCACTAGTGGGGGCATTCCGTGCTTCGCGCGGTGTTTTTTGCTCATTGCAATAAGAGTAAATTTGTTCTATGAATAATACATAGATGGTAATGGTATTGGCATAATTATTAAATTGTGCTTTAACTAAATGTGAAGGGGTTAAATGATGTAGGAAGACTCTGATCGAGCTGCTTGGAAGAAGAGGAACAAGAAGAGCATCAGAAGGCATAAATAGAAACACAACTAAGGCATTTGTGTTAAAAAAAAGTTGTACTTTAGGAAAAAGGCACAAAAGCTGGGAAAATTGGATGCCTGTTGCTAACGTAAGAACACAAATCTGTAACTTCGTCTCTTCAAAGAGAGCACTCTGATTAATCACACATCAGATTCAATTGGAAGCTGATATCAATTCACAACCATTGAAAAACCCTTTCAGCACTATTCTTGATAGCTTGAAGAAACTGTGTAAAGGCTACATGTTGCTATGGATGCCATCCCACAAATTACTAATCCAATCTCATCAATTACCTGTTTCCAAAACACTTCGGCGAACTCAAATAACGAAAGCAATTTGGAATAATCAACCAAAGGAAACAATCACCAAGAGGAAACAATCACCCAGAGGAAACAATCAACCAGGGTAAACAATCAATCGGAGGAAAATACTACAATATATGATAGTTTGAAGGAAAAACGAGGTGGTAAATATTCAGCTCTGGCTTCAAGTTTGAAGATGATCAAGAGGCCTTCAGGCCTCAGGCTTCTAGAAATAATTCAGCAAAAGAGAATCTATACTAAGTACCAGCATTTAGCATTCATGATCAAATGAATTCCTAGCAACACCCAAATTAAAAGTCTAGCAGCAACAATTCTGGATTAGAAATTATAAGCAAAGTAATAGATTCTAAGCATTGTCATTCTTTAGCAAACCTAAATAAAGTACAACTAACCCAGATTGAAACTAATCCAGGCAGTCTGCATATTTACAAGCATAGTAGAACTAAGCCCAAAGGTAAAACTAAGGGAGTATCCAATCCAAGTAGTCTGCATATTTACAAGCATAGTAGAATTAAGCCAAAAAGTAAAACTGAGGGAGTATCCATATTTACAAGCATAGCAAAACTAACTGAGGAAGCATCCATATTTACCAAAGCTCCTTTTTCTACCGGACTTAGAGCTGTTGATATTTACACAAAAAATTGAGGTCAGTGAGTAGTTGAAGCCAGTGAGTAGCTGCAAAATGAGGAGTTTGGTAGTCTTCACTGGTTCTTCTTGGCTATGATCGCTGCATTTGCTTGGTCAAGATCCATTTGATCAAGGGTTCCTGATGTGCCTGCTTGTTCTTCTAATATTATGATACCACGCGCAGATAGTAATAAAGAAGTTTAGACTCTATATGTTTATGATGATTCTCTTAAGAATTTACGTTAGCGTAATTCATATATAGATTTCCAAAGACCATAACATATAAAAATTCACACTGGAACCTACGTCCGATAAAAGCAAGTATCTCCATCATAACCACCACGAAATCTTAACAACAGTAATTACATCAAGAACATGAGTTACTGGAATATAATACATATTAAATAAGCATCCCAATAGTGAAAATATCAAGTATACTTGAAAAAACTCGTAAGAGACTCTAGCTTAAATTACGAAGAAGAAACCCTAGCTTCATATGATAAAATTAAGTAAAAACAAGAGTGTTAGAAAGGTTTCTTACTCTTAGAACCAGTCCTTCCCTTTGTGAGCGTGAACTAAAGCACTTTCAATCAAGGATCGAAGCACTTTCCTTTGTGCTTCCTGAATCAGAAAAGAATCACAATTATTAAACATCAACTCATACTCTTTAGTCCTTAATTCAAGGGGAAATTCCTAAACAACTAATGGTATGGAAATCATAGAGTTATAAAAATTTACGTTAGCGTAATTCATATATAGATTTCCCAATATCATAACCTATAAAAATTCACACTGGAAGCTACATCCAATAAAAGCAAGCATCTCTATCATGACAAACGCGAATTCTTAACAGCGGTAATTAGATCAAGAACATGAGCTACTGGAATATAATACATATTAAATAAGCATCCTAATAGTGAGAACATCAAGTATACCTCAAAAAACTATTAAGAAACTCTAACTTAATTTACGAAGACAAAACCCTACCTTCATATGACAGAATTAAGTCCAAACAAGGGTCTTAGGAAGGTTTCCTAGCATGCTCTTTCTTACTCATAAAATTGTGTCCTTATCGGCCTGCCTTTGTTTACTCCACTTGCGCCTGCGTTATTTACTAAGCATACTGATTTAAGTTTATGGTTTATTTGCCTATATTATCCTGAAGTGTAAGGTTCATCTGTCAGGCACGCCCCCCTTCACCTTTATCCAACCTACTTCCAGTTTCTGGAAACTAATAATGAGTTGATAACTTTGATAACTCTCAATAGCTTAGTGCCGATAAAACTCCCTTGATTTCTTGAAACACTGTATGTGCAGCGGATGTGCAAAGCTTCTGAGGTTCCAAACGAACCGGTGCCCTATTTACCGCCAACCAGTTGAAAGGCTTTTGGA
Source organism: Gaultheria prostrata (assembly GCA_036023075.1). Lineage (NCBI taxonomy): Eukaryota > Viridiplantae > Streptophyta > Magnoliopsida > Ericales > Ericaceae > Gaultheria > Gaultheria prostrata. Next base: position 9,730 of record JAXBDA010009919.1, read on the forward strand.
GATCAAGGTCAATACCGGCTCTGATGATTAAAGCAAAAGTATTTTTTGCTGCCGCCATGTGCTGTAAAAATCTTTCTTCTCTCGTTCTCCTCAGAGAAGAAATTTCAGTAATCCAAAATGTTGGAGTTGGCAATAATCTTTGACAGAAAATCATGGCCCAAGTCTAAAGTTGCCCTAACATATACGGCTACGTCCTCTCGGGTGTGCATCGGACCAGGAACCACCACAAGCCAATGTACTATTTTTTAGGGTAGTTTATTTACGTTTGCCATAAAAATACATGTTTCAGAGTAGTTTATTTACGTTTGATCTGGTTTAATGGTTAACACATTTCTAGTTTCCATAAATCTTTCCTTTTCCCTTAAGAAGTAGGCTAAGAATCATGTTGAACTAAATTTACGCACAGACGGTAGCACGAAGAATAATCAAGCAAAGAATACCTACGAAAATACGTAAAGAAAGCACGATGCAAAAATTTAATGCATGGATTTCCAATTGGTTATATGGAATATGTTCATCAATACTAAACAAACCTAGGAGATATGTTAGTTACTCAGTTTGATTTAAGAAAAAGTGTGACATTAAATCAACGGAATGTGTTTGAGATTAGGCCGTTTATTCCTTGTATTGTGAAGTATCACTGCCTCGTCAAAGTTCATTTGGTTAAATTTATTTATGCAAAAAGTTAAGCTAGCTAATCTATTCTTTGTGTATCCACATGAACGAAGTACATTTGTTAAAGAGAAATGGACCTTAAATTCTGAGTCCACATATTCTTTCTGCCAAATGTGATTTGATCAAGCATTAATTGATGTTCAATCAATCTTGAGTTTTTGCATGATCGATATACACATCCAAACCTCAGGGGAGGTCACTATAATTTACCTTGAAACAACAAATGGTTCCATCTTGGAGTTATCTAAGAATTGGTAAACCACATTTCATTCTTTTCTTTCCTACCATTTTTGGGTGATTGGTGGGTGCTTGCTAGGTGATAGGGACATTAGTGTAACAAAGTGTTGTTATTTACTCCTATATGGAACTATTAGGAGAAAAACAACTTTTCTCAATAGATACAAGTAAACATGATAAACATCAATTATTTCCCACTCCAACAAAAAAGTGAGAACATCATGTATACCTTCCAAAAAATATTAAGAGGCTCTAACTTAAATTACGAAGAAGAAACCCTAGCTTCATATAACAAAATTAAGTCCAAACAAGGGTCTTAGGAAGGTTTCTTACTCTTAGAGGCAGTCCTTTCCTTTGTCAGCGTGAGCTAAAGCACTTTCAATCAAGGATTCAAGGATTGAAGCACTTCTCTTTGTACTTCCTGAATCAGAAAAGAATCGCCATTATTAAACATCAACTAATACTTTTTAGTCCTTAATTCAGGGGAAAATTCCTAAACAACTGATGATATGGAATCCTAAATTACTCTAAAACTCGAGTAATTCCAAAACATCAGAGGTATTTTTTGCGATAAGAAACCCTCTAGGTTACTCTAAATCTTGAGCAATAATCTGGAACTTCATCATTTTGGAATCATTCTGTCATAGCTGATTTTCTTATTCAATTTATCGATAGATACTATGAAGCACAGATACTCTATTTTGGCCTCCGTATCACGTACCGTACGCGTATCAGATACGGATACGCTCCAGATACGTATCCGATACGTTTTTTAGAGTATCCGTAATTTTATTTTATTTTTTGTTATTCGGATACGTTTTGGATACGCTCCGATACGTTTTGGATACGCTAGGATACGTTTCGGATACGCGCGGGGATAAATTTGTTATTAATT
>JAXBDA010009920.1:0-11532 GCA_036023075.1 Gaultheria prostrata
TGCTCCAAGTAACAATGTATTTTGTATGAACTAGAGTTTTTATTTAAATCATATTATATGTTCAGAGCTTGATTCCATGAGATCAATGGAATCGTTTGTAATTCTTTCTACACACTGAGTATTTGTATGCATGTTTTCAAATACCTGTTCATATAATTATTTTCAATGTTATGCTTAGAGTTCTAAGATAGATTATGTTCATAAGACGGATCGTGCTATTGGGTGGCGCGATACCATGCCAGTGAGACGGTCTATGCTATGGTATAGTCTATGCCTTTTAACAATCACAAATATCTTCTTGCTAACTATCGATAGGGATTGCAAGCCCTAGCGATAGTTATTTATTGATTCGAATAGAAATTCGGTTTATGCGAATGCATGGTTCTGCGGTAGGGGTGGATTCCAAACACTAGACCTTTTCTCTTATAGTTTCTACTCAATTACGTTCAGCTTTCAGTAGTTAATAATTTTCTCAAAATTAAATCTCAATCAATTGTTTTTTTAGAATTAATTTAGAGTTTAATCGAAATCATTGTAACTTAGCCAATCTGTCCCTACGGATCGACACTCGGACTTGGCCACTATTCTCTGGAGTAGTAGTTAATTTTAAGTAATTATAAATATATTTTTGATTCGGCACGACACAATCAAAAATCATTTTTGCCCCCCTAAATTGTTAACCGCACCAAAATTAAGAGTTTCAGAATGCGAAAATCACTCTAAATTGATTTTCGAACCCCCCGAGGGTGAGGTAACTTGGGGGTGCGAAAATCATTTCCTTTTACAAACTTTTTTAATAGATCCATATTGAAATTATAAACAAATTCTCGAGGTGTGTCATGAATAGTGAAACTGAACAACAAATTTGGGACGGAGAGAATACGAACGAAGCAAAATACTAGTAGTACTTTGAATTACTGATTAAATAAAAAATGAGAAATGCTTTACAAATAAATATTTTTTTGTGGCAAATGTTAATGTCAAAACTGTTTTTGAGTATGGCAAAACTTCAATGCAGAAAATGCTTGTACTTATGTGCAATGTATATGTCTTTTATGCATTGGAATTTTGACACAATCAAAACTTTTTCTTTCCAGTCTTATCTATTCGGATAAGAAAGCGCTCTTAGTTTTTTTGGCATTATCAAACCAAACCATGTTTCGATTTATGTCATAAGGATCTAACAGGGTTTTTATATGTTGACTGTCAGCTACCTAACAGTTTTGACATTATTACTATGTTTTTTTTTGCTTGAACTAATTGTGCATACTCTAAGTCACTTTGCCGACTATTTTTAGTTGTGCAACCTCAGCAAATAGATCTTCAAGCTATCTTTTGGTAGGATCACGAGCGCACAAGGACATCCATGAAGCCGAGTTCACTGTCTTGCTAAGAGGGCTTTGACTACGTACGTTTATGTCTTCCATAGTTACATGAGAACAAGACTTTTTGTTTAGAGCTAGGGCATGATTTTCTATTTCTTTGTAAACTGTTTGTGCATATTACAAAAATCAAAGTTCTAAGTATAATCAGTTCATCATTTAAGCCTCGTCGGAAAAATCCAAACAACTTTCCTATAACAGATCATAACTATTTCCTTTCAATCTAAACAAAATATACTGCCACTCATTTTTTATTTTTATACCTTTTGGTTTGATATTCCATCAAAAATTATTGAGCCGTTCGGCACGCGGAAATCTGTTTCCCTCGAAAAAAACAAAAACAAATTGATATACCCTTCCCCAATTTGTGCCTCCAAATTAGTAACCATTGCGAACACTCCTGGTTTTGTGCTCCAAAAATTTAAACCTCTGTTGTTTGCAGGTGGACATTGGATGGCTTGTCCTCTTCAGCGATATACCTGAATGGTAGTACTAAACAAATCCCGAGTGTCTGGAATTTTGCATGTGTGCATGATTCATTTTACTTGCATAATACATCACTAGAAATAGAAAACTCTGGATAGGGTTCCAGAGAGGGAGAGAGAGAGAGAGAGAGAGAGAGAGAGAGAGAGAGAGAGAGAGAGAGAGAGAGAGAGAGAGAGAGAGAGAGAGAGTTCATAGGATCATCCACCACATGAGACCACATGTGGTAGACATCACATTTCACAGAAGCATTAACACACACTAATAATAGGAAACCCAACGTCATTCTCAATTAATGGAAGAACGTCATGAAACAAAATTTACTGACGCTATTGAACAACTCCGAGGAGGAGTACTGGGAGTTCTGTTGCAACTTGGGGCATAACAGGTGCTGTTGTGAGACTGTTGCAACTTGGGGGCATAGCAAGTTTAGATATCAATACACATTTCACGGGTATTAATTAATATATGTTAGAAATTGAGTAGACAATTTGTAACGATGTATATTGATGTGTTAAATATAAACCTACTATGCCTTAATATAGGCTACAAGACAATTAAATTAGGAAATTAAAGATCCATAATAAGGAAAACATAGACTATTTAGAAAACATAATACAATATTCTAGCCTAAACAGGAAACATAATATTCAAACCTAGAAAATATGGTAACATAATATTTCTTAATATTATACTAACATCCCCCATCAAACTCAAGTAGATCTACCAATTTGAGTTACCAATTTGAGTTTGAAAAAGAAACCAAGAGAAGCCAGGAGTCATCAAGAGAGAAAACCAGGAGCAAGAGAGAACTAGGAACGGTAGAGATCCCGTATGAAAGCCGAAAAAGCGAGTCAGTTAGAAGATGTGAGTGTCCGGGGGAAGGCGAAGCTTGAAAGCCAAAAGAGCAATTCAGTTAGAAGATGTAAGTGCCCGGCGGACGGCGGCGAGGCTTGGCCGCCCGCCGGAGAGCGAGTTTCCCACAAGTCTAAACCTTACAGCTCTGATACCACATTAGAAATTGAGTAGACAGTTTTTACTGATGTACATTGATGTGTTAAACATAAACCTAACATGCATTTATATAGGCTACAAGACAATCAAATTAGGAAAACATCCATAACAAGGAAACCTATACTATTTACAAAACATAATACAATATTCTAGCCTAAACAAGAAACATAATATTAAAACCTAGAAAACATGGTAACATAATACTTCCCCGTCCCAATTTGTTTGTCAATTTGGGACGGGGGAGTATTTCTTAATATTATGCTAACAATATACTTTTCACGAGTATCAATACTTTTTCTTAGGAGTAATTTTCTACACATTATCCTCCGCACTAAAGGCTGAGAATAGCATTCTCCTTAGTTACTAATTCCCCACAAAGTATAAGCCCAGAATCTGACGAACTGTCTGCCACGACTGGTCCGGACTAGTGCGACCTATGTCGCACAAACAATCCCAACCACTCAAAATTTATCCAACATTAGACAAACAAATTGCAACAAATTTAATTGGTTTCCTTTGGAGATAATTTTCAATTCACTCATAAATTATGTTTACATAAACCGTATTTTACCAACAGTCAATTGCAAAATGTTTTTTTTATTACTTAAACTTACAGCTCAAGTTGCTTACGAGAGCAGCATACTGGATAATGGCACAGGAAACAAGTTCGTCGACCCATGAATGATAAACCATCAATTCTCTGAAACCTCTGTTTCCAGAAATAAATTACAGCTATCTCACTAACCATTTGCTAAAATGGAGCTGAAAGGGGCTCCTTTGGCTTAACTTGATCAGGGGATTCAATAATCCCAGAATTATTGCGCACACATTGGCAAGTTGTTTCAATGATTTGTGTCTTCTCCACACATTCAACTAGTTTGTGAATTGAATCTCCCTTTTCAACAATCCGGGCCACATCCTTAATTCCCACAACTGGTTCCAATCCCTGCATTTTTAGACATGCCTTAAGTACCTCTGACATCAACTTTGACCAAATTACTATATTAGTGTTACGTATATCAAGAGCTGTAAAACGAACCGAGCTGCTTGAGAGTTGAGATCAAATTTGACCAAATTATATTAGCGTTTTGTATATCAAGGGCTGCAAAACAAATCGAGCAGCTCAGGGCACTCGGCGCGTTTAGCAGAGTTTGAGCGCGAGTTTTAGGCTCGTTTAGTAAATAAGCCGAACTCAATACTTAAAAGTTCGGCTCGGCTAATGGGTATAGGCTCGGTTCATTTGAAGAAGCTTGTTTACCAACAAGCTGAGCCGGTACTTGAATTTTGGGCTTGTTTAGTAAACAAGCCGAGCTCGAATACTACAAAACATGGTTCAACTCATTTGCACCCAAGTATACGTATATATGTTTGTGTGCTTTGTGTTATGGATGCACACCTTCATGAAAATACTAGAGGCTTCATTAGGCTGCTTTTTCTGAACTATGTCAACAGCTACTTCCTGCATTTCAAAAAACATCAAACAGCCACCAAATTTGGAAATACTAAAAATTACGAGCGACACAAAAGGTAAAGTTCATATATGTTGCTTTTTCGAAGTTTGTAGTGGACAACACAATTCAATTCTGGATCAAATGGTTGTGATTCTTTTGGGTATGCAATAAAACTGCTTGTGTAATCTCTCAACAGTCACAGACTTCCTTAAAACATGCTTCATTAATTTTCAAAGAAAAAAAAGTCTTAATAAATTAACTTGTTCTACATTAAGGTCTTATTTATCAATAATTTTTAAGGAACTTTATCCGTGGGCAGAGCCAGAGCTAAAGTTTGAGATGTGACCGCTTTAACCCTTAGAAATTTACAAATTTTAGGGGCCCTCCTATTTTGGTACCCCTTACAATAATTGAACAAATATATTGTACATAATGAGACATAAGGCCCAATTTCAACTCAAAAAATCTATACATGATACTTGCATTTTGCTCTTAGAAACATAATTTATCTCCTTATATCTTGTTTCATAAAGATATTTGTGAAATTAAGGATCCTGTTTCTATTTCCACCTTAGGCCCCCATAAAATCAGGCCATGCCCTGACCGTGGGTATCTAATATTACATATAACCATTTCAAGATTATGTAGTAACAAAAGTTTCGATGTTATGGCGGTTGGGAGCCCCTCTTTCCTGAGGGGAGTTGCATCTCTAATCTCCTCCTCCCAACCTTTTACTGAGCAAAAAAAAAAGTGGGGGAAGAGAATGGAGAGAGAGAGAGAGAGAGAGAGAGAGAGAGAGAGAGATGGTACCCTGGCATGGAAGAGTTGCCCCATATTCAAGGTCCTAGGTTCCAACTCAATGGAGCAGCAGGGTTTAGCCATGGATCACACAAATAACAACAACAGAAAAACAGCCCAAAACTCTCATTCAAAACCAATGGGTTGCAGCCCATCACCCAACTGTTTCTAATTTTCTATATTAAGTTATTAGCCCTCCTCATGGACTTGCAAATTTATACCCAAATTGAGATCCCTTTTTCTTGTCAAAATTCACGGACTCTTTTGACCTAATTGGCAGAGAAACTTGAGGTTAGAAAATAAAGGCCCATCTCATTCAAATCCCGTGCTAGCCTTTTTTTTTTTAACATATTGTAATTTCATTCACTTCTTTCTTTTTCATAATTACAAAAGCACATAAATTCACGGGGCTAGTACCTTCAACTTTCAATTAGCTGGTACGTACAGTTAGGTGAGAGATTCCCCACGGCTCGCCACCTGTTGGTATCTACATGGCAGCATCATTGAAAGCAAGGATGGAGCTAGAGGTGGCTAGTATGGGCAGAGGATGGTGTTGTTCCTTAAGGGACAACATGCATGCTGATCACATTCGAGCCGTCCATGCTCGGCGATCAACGGCCCAGATTTGTTTGGATCTAAACAGATTTGCACCGTCCATTACCGAACTGATCTGGGCCGTTAATCGCCGAGCACGGACGGCTCGAATAGGGTCAGCTTGCATGCTGTCCCTCGAGGGACAGCACGCCCCCGGGGTCCGTCATCCCCCTACAATTTAAAAAATTCCTGCGAGCATTTCTAGTAAGGGCTCCATTATATAGCTACGGTGCAGAATTTTTTGTTCAATATCAAATTTCGATGATCCGAACCGAGCATTTTTTTGAATTTTTTATTTTTGACAAATCTTCGCGGTGGACCTTAAAACATGTTTTAAACACATCAAAGCATTTTTCCGGATTTTTTATTTTGACAAATCTTCGCGGTAGACCTTAAAACATGTTTTAAACACATCTAATGGTTCGGATCATCGAAATTCTCGAACAAAAAATCTCGCACCGTAATATATAATGGATCCCTTATTGAATATTTATTTATATCATCAAACTATATAGTCTCGTCCCCCCTCCATTTTTCTGCCAAAAAAAATATACTCACAGCTTTAATATTTTTCGAGCTACTATGAAACATCTTTGTACTAAAATTGGTCTTAATGAGGTTTGATTATAATAATTTTTAAAAAAATAAGGCCCAAAATTTATAACCCAACTCATTCAGCCCGTTCAGTTTTAAAAACCAAGGCCAATTGAAATTTTGGAAACCCAAAACTTTTTACTGATTTTAGTAGATAGGATTAGATAAACATTAATATTTCTACAATCAAAATTGATATAAGAAACATGCTTAGTTTCATATGTATTGGTGCTATTATGTATTTTTTGGAGTTGGTAAAAATTCAAATCGTTGTTTCTCTTTATTTTAGTTTTTTGATTGTATATATTCGTTCCTCTATACAAAAATCTAGACTCCGTCCCTGCTTGGAACTATTGGAAATAAACGTACCACACAACTCGAATTCGAGCTCGTGTTCGCTGTTCACGATCAATTTGTTACATTACCAAAAAGTCTGAATATTGTTTGAAGATTGTTAACCCTTTAGATAAAGCTTGAACAAACAACACTTGAATCATTCAGCCTTTATGTATAAAATAGAATTCAAACTACTCATGATCGGCTTGGTTAAAAACTCATTTGAGATCGACTTGTCTCTTAAACAATATAGCCTTGAAATATTTGTGAAAAGTTTTCTAACCAAACTTGAACAATCAACTATTGGAGTTAGGTGGACCAAACTGAGGGATTTTCCAGAATTCATAGAGAACCTAATGAACTATGAAAAAGACCTATGAATTCTGAAAAAGCACTTAGAGATATATATCGTGTTGAGCTAATTTTTTACAAGTACCCATATAAAACATTTTAAGAAAAACCCGCAGTTCGAATCATCTTTGCGGGACTCGAAATAGGCCACACAAAATATCAATAAATCATATAGCATTAGGACCCCCAAATGCCACCGTATGGCTGTTGTTTGCTTTTATCGGGTGCCAAACAAGGAAGAAGAGAGGACAAAGTGGGACCTTGGGATCCTTCGATAGATTTCTGGGAGGCAAAAAGAAGCCTTATGTGATTTAAGGCAGCAGCGGTCAAGCATGCATTGGGTGTGGTGTACAAGTATTCACACGTAGACCTCAGAACGACTATGAGCGATTCCAATCGTAAAGTAAGATTGTTTGTAATTACACGTTTAAGTATATTGCTTTGATTAATTCCCTTGATTTTTACCATTTAATTTTTCACGTATATCTTGGCGTTCTCTATTTGGTTGGTTTTTATTTGTGCATTTAGTTTATATATTGATTGGTAAATTTTCGATCGAGAGTTCATACATAGCAAATCTATAGACTAGACGATATAGGGTTTTTCATCAAAAGTTAAACACACGGAAAAAAAAAAAAAAAAACCATTTCCCTTTTTCTAATTTCCAAGAAAGAGCTATACGTAACAACTAACAACAAAAAATGAAAGACCAATACCCACCACCCCTTTTTTCTTTGACTTTCAAATGACGGAAACTGAATCTTTAAAACAACTGCATGCCTTTCCATGTTTCATCGAAAGTTAAAGAGTCTGCAAGCTTTGGAAACATACTTGAATCATTAGAGCAAGAACAACAGCTAAGGTATATTTTTAGCCAAAAATATTCATGTACAATGTATTTAACTAATCCATCTCCCTTCAATACTCCAACAACACCTATCTATTGTACCAATCATTTATTAAAATATTATTGGCTGTGTTTGGATGGGTTTTGAAAAGAAAATTTTGAGATAGTATTTGGTTGGGTTTTTGAAAATGAGAATAATGAGTTAATGATTGGAGAGAGATAGAAAGAGAAATGAGAATAATGAGGTAATGAATGAGGAGAGAAATGTAATTAATGATTGGAAAAAGAAAGATTCTTTTTGGGAATTTTTTTTGAAAATGGGAAGAGAATGGAAGTGAATGTTTTGCCCTAGCTGTTGCACCTCCCTTTTCTTCTTCCTCTTCTCTATTTTACCTCAAATTTGCGTTTACAGTATCCGCTGTTGTTGCTCTTAACAACCGTTCCTTTCTCCTTCAAAAATTTAGTACTTCTCCCGTCTCTAAATATTTGTCCAGTCAGCAAAATAAAAATTCAGTGAATTCTTTTCATTTATGAAAAGTCTTTATTTTGTGGACTAGACAAATATTTTGGGACGGATTAGTCATATATTTACACTCTCATCTATAGCCTCTACCCCCAACACCACTAACCATTCAATCTTGACCGCGCCCAATTTGATCGTCAAAAGTTAATAAATTATGGTACCATTTTTAATAAATTTCGCTACCATTTTTATTTCAGTTTAGAAGTGAGAACTTATTTTTTACGAGAAAGCTCCAATTGAAATTACTGATAAAAATTACTCACTCCGTCCCATTTTAAATGCTTACTATGAGAAATCGTGGAACTTTGAGCTCACAAAAAAAGTACTTTCAGAATTAATTTAAATTTTTTTTTTGTAATATTCAAAAGATCTTAATGAATACTTTCCATCGAATTGTGTAAAAAGTTCGAAAGAAATATTCAAACAATTAAAAAAAATAAATTAAAATGACATAACTTTTCCTAGAGATTAGTATTTAAAATGAGAACGAGGGAGTAAACAAAAAAATAAAAATGACTATACCCATATTTTTTTGTTGTCGCTAGTTGGCTTTTCAGATGTGGGAATTCTATTCAGCTGGTGTATCAAAAAAAAAGAAGAGGGGGGAATTTTTCATCGATGGCATAGAGCCAATGACAGTGAATTTTTTTAAATGCTGAGCAGATACTACATCAGCAATGCTCGCTCGTCACTAAAAATTTCTTCCATATATTTCATGTAGTTTTTTTCCCCTCGTTTTGTCACATTGAATCGGGGCTGGTGCCATTTCGTGTAGATTTTGTAATTTGATAAATAAGGTTATGTTTGGCTCAAGGCTTAAAGGTGACTTTTCTATTTGGGCTAAAGTGGTCAAAAGGGAAAAAGAAATCAAACGCACATTGTTTTGTTCAAAACTCGTTTTTCCAGTTGTTTTGTTCGCGGAAAAGAACATGTTTTATACTTTTGGACATTAGGGCTTAAGTGCCAATGCGCCCAATTTTTAAGAAATCTAGCTGCGCTCAGTGGTAATTTCCCTTAGAACTCGGGATCCTGTAGTGCACCTTGTAGCGCGTATCTAGACTGTTCAAAAGTATTATGGATGGTTTGGACTCTTTCTTGGAAGAGTTTTATTTAAAATCCGGATATTTGATTACGAGATCGACGGTTTGGATGTTGCATTACAGGGTCCCCAGGTCCCGTTAGTTAATTCATTTATGCACGTCACTAATTAGATGACGAGCCATGGCTACCTTAAGAGGGGTTTGGGGTTGATGTTGTGCACCGTGCACAGCATGCATGTTGTGCACAATCCTCACCGTCCGTTCAACGATTCAATGGTCCAAATTGAATCTTACAATGAACGGTTTGGATGTTGCAAGGTTCCGATTCAATCTGGACCACTGGATCGCCAAACGGACGGCGAGAATTGTGCTGGTGTACAACACCAACTCCGAAACCCTTAAGAGTCATTCAAAAGAAAAGAGAGAACCTACACTACTCATTTGAATTTTCAAACCAAGTGGTTGAGTTCAAGTCTTTATAATCATTTGGTAGCTAGGACTAAACCTATTTTTAAAACTAAGATTAGGCAGTGAGACTTAAGCTTCGACCCCGACATAAATACATTTGAGCTATATGCTCTCCTATGTCATAACAGATCCAAGAAGTAAGAGAAGTAGAACTTTGTATGGTTTGCTTTGATTCTTAATGGAGAAGCAAGTAAGGTGGTATAATTAGGTCTCCAAAGTAAGCAATATGAAACACATTCATCATGCGCTTCAACTCTTGTGTTTGCTAGCTAGTCCCCACTAATTGAGCCCACAAAAATATCTAACTTTAATTATTCCACTTTTATGGTATGCCCTCTCTTTTTAATTTCCCCTGCCTCTCTATATAAAGCTCACTCCTTAATTTGCCTCTACTCAACTCAAAAACCCTCCTCTTCGATCATTTATTTTCCCCCCTCTTTCTAAACCACAAAATCCCTGAAAATGGAACAAACAAATGCACCTGTGGTGGTAGCAAAGAGGCTATGGAACATGGTACGTGTGATGTACTACATGCTAAGGAAAGGCATATCGAAGCGAAAACTGATCGTCGATCTCAACGCGATGCTGAAACGTGGCAAGATTGTAGGGAAGGCGGCGATACACAATCTCATGTTTCTCCATCACCACCCCTCTGCCTCCAACCTCCACTCGCACGACGGACACTTGTCTGTCACAGCCTCACACGACGAGTATGAGTTCAGCTGCAGTAACAGCCCTGTGCACTTCCCCTTCCACCTCATCAGCAAGCGTAACAAACACCGTTCCGGAGTGTTGCCAAACACTCCGGAAATGGATGATGATATCTTGACGGCTAGCGCCGTTAAGAAGGTGTTGGAGATGCCGGGGTTTGGCCGGAGTCCCGTGGTGAGGCAGCTGAGGATAACCGACACGCCGGCTCCGGTACGGGATGTTGGTGACTTGGATGGCCATGTGGACGAGGCTGCGGAGGAGTTTATAGTGAGGTTTTACAACAATTTGAGGAAACAAAACGGAGTGGCTCTAGATTGAGAAATGAATATTCCAAACTTCACGTTACTTTCTTGTACAATTTTAACCTCGTGGATCTGGTGATTCTGGTTAATTTGTTGTGACAAATAACAAAATCGTAATCGTTGCATCTAATGGGTTTTTCACTCACTACTGTACTATTTTAGTTTCCAATATTTTATCCATGTATCAAATAGTTACTGTTTCAGTGTGAGGAGAAATTAAATATTTTGTTGCCGATCTAGTTGGGATGCTTCCCCTCGTTGTGATGCATTTTTCCTGGATCCCGTTAACCTTTGTAATCCATTTTCAAAGATTAATAAAATCATCTTTTGCATTTCAAAAAAAAAAAATGCTATGTTGCCGATCAAATAGTTGTCCCGGATTTATAGTCTCACACAATCATTAATTTGTAACTTGCGCAACATCTCTTCACATTTACTCCGGGACCGAGGTTTCAATCACACTGCGTTCTCTAAGGGTAGAGGAGGATAGAGGGCTGCAAACAAACTAAGTTGTTTGAGATCACTAGGTTGAGACTCGGCTCGACTTGTGAGTAAATTGGCAAGCTTGAGTTAGAATTTTAAGAGCGTTTAGTAAATGAGTTGAACTTATAAAGTTAGTCACTAATACTAAGCTAGCT